>VRLP01000282.1:0-265839 GCA_009660295.1 Lophius piscatorius
TTGGTTTAGCGCGATAACTCAAAACACCCTAAACACAGTGGTCTAAAAGTTTGGAAAATTTTGTTAATTGAATTCAGCTCACTTAATGCTGCTTTGAGAATGCGAACATGTTCATGTTCATGTTCATGTTCACATTTACTTCAAAGCTCTGTCTTTAAGTGCACTAGTTGTACAGCCTTGCAGAGCCACAGAATCGCTAACAAAGAGTCTTATTATTCTTTCATCTAAAAAATTCAATGGTCGCAGTTTCTCAACTGTGCAGTTTTTTGACATCAGTGTTTGTGATTTAAATAATAGATGTTATTCCAACCAGCATATCTTTTGCTTTGTTTCTCATCATTATGGAGAGGGATTGCTTTTCCGGGATGGTACAAGTTACGGCTAGCTGGTTTCTGGAAATGACAGGGACAAATGAGAGACTCATCATTGGTAGGAGGTGACTCACTAAGTTTTCCAGGCACACAACGGCTCTCATTAACCCTCTCCTGTCAGAGTGACCACACACTCACTCTAAACGTCTTTAAGGATAGCAGCATGATGATTTATGTGTTGACTAATGTAAAAACTGCTCTACAATTCATCCATTATCAAGCATCACCAAAGTAACACCACTGTCATATTATTATTTATTGTCTCAGCATTAGCTTATGTATGGTGAAGAAAAGGGCAAGCCTGGTGATTTAAGGCTGACTCCCCCCCATCCCTCTCCACATGGATCACGAAATGGGTGGCCGCTTATCTGCCAGTCTCATGTTCCTTGTGAAAATATGAGTAGATATAGATTGCGGGACAAGGTTCAAGGTCCAAGGTTTCTTCATTAGTACCTAAAAGGTAAAACCAGAGCATCCCAGTAGGCTCCATTCCATTGATGCTAGAATCTCAGGAGGCCGAGGTGTTAATTTCAAGGTACCATAGGAAGGATAGAAAGCAGAGATGCACAACAATATAAAATAGATTTAAATTAAGGCGATAAGTCAGTAACCACAAAATACCACAAATGCTATTCAGCTCTGTGTTACCGTCAACTTTTTGGTCTCAGGGTTGAAAAGGATCCTGGTTTCATAATCTATCCACACAGGGGAGGACCCGAAGCCAAACTTATTACAGATGACATTTTGGCGACATTTGGGGACATATTGATATAACATTTGACATGCAATGCATTACAGGGAAGGGTGCTTATGGGCTGATGTTGTCAAGAAAGCTGACAGGAAAAAAGAAGAATTGCAAATGGGGTTGAGGATTTTTGCGGACGGTGGTGCTGAGAAAGCTATAACCAACAATCCAACCAAGCAATTCTGTACAGGTCCTTCCAGCGTGTTTTTGAATCAAAAGCTCAACCTCTCATTTTTTTTTTACGATGCTATAAACATCAGGGTGGAGAGATGAGAAGGCTCACTGGGTGAGAAAATACAGCAGATGTGCTGTTTATATCCGCTCATTTGATGGAATCCCATGCAGCAAACGATCAAGCCAGCTGAGCAGTGCAACGGAAGAATTCCTTACAGCAATGACGCAGCAACAGACTATCAAACTGTTATGCTCTAATAAATATTGATATCTTTCATCAGTCCTTTGGTGACAGAGTGTAGGCATGCAGCATATGTGTACAGTTGCCTATTATGAAACGAAACAATCAATTTGAATCAGTGATCCCAAAAAGGGATAAACAGTCCAAAAGGGACATATGGAGTACCTTAAAAAAGGGCCACTTCAGGGGACATGCTGTTCAATATTTGAGAAGTCCTAAAAACAAAGACATTAAAAGCCATTAAATGCACCAATGGGATGAGAAATGTTTTCTGATAGAATACTCTCATCAAATAAATATCAAATTTGAACTGTTTGAACCACTTGAGGACTGGAACATACAAAAGCGTGTGACCTCTGTGAATATTGAATTTGTTTGATTAAGATGAATCAATGTATGCATAGCAAGAGAAAATAATATATCAATGCTGAAACGTGTGAAAAAACAGGAAAATGTTCTTTTGGAACACAAAACATTCTTCTTTTGATTTTTGTCCAGATACATTCAGTTTATTGTCATAGAAATTTGTGGAACCTGTGAGTTTTTCCTTTTCCTTTGCTTAAAAATCAAAAGAAATCAAAGTCAAAAGTGAATGCTTACAATAAATAATGCAAAAGCCATTGTTAAGGGCCATTAATGCCAGGACATTATTATGAATTAAAAACTGTTAAAAACAACCATCTAAGACATAAACAAAGGAAATACAACATGCATTTCAACTGTCCTTAAAATTTGCAGTTGTTTATTGTATGTGCAGTTTCATCTGCATAATGAAGTTATAATGTAACATGACGTGATCCTCTACGCACTAAATTATTTAAGGTTGATTTCAAAATGTTGCATGCGACAACCCTGAACCAAAAGCCTCAGTCAGCTGCACTGCAGTGAATTACAGTAACCAAATGGACAGACTTACAGCAACAGGATCAACAACAAAAGCACCATGTAACCTGGCACTGATCCATGAATGAAAACCGTCTCCAAACCGCCCACAGTAATGTTTGCAGAGGACTGATACAGCCATAAAGTTCCTGCACCTGAGCACACAATGACATGTAACATAGAAGGTGGAAGGTGTATTCATGGTGACGTGAGCAGATTAATAGGTGACTCGGGGCTTCAGTGATGCAGGGATAAAAAAATCTATACATGCTATTTATTCTGCAAAAAAACATGGTTGTAATGGGGTTTTGGCCTAATAGTCTTCTTAATGTGTTAGAAGCGGGAAATAGTTTCCAATGTAAGGATCTCACTGACTTTAATAAGTGCCAATTTTAATGTCAAGATAACTGGGTTAGATCTCTAAAACTGTGGGTAATAATCACAATGACAACCTCAATGACAGATTTTGTATATATGTACATTTACATTTAGAGTATAAAACCTTTAACCATTCAGCAAGAACAGACCTTAATTTCTACACTTAACACTTAATATTCTAAAAGAAAATGTAAACTTCTACAAAGATACATTTGTTACAGAAAGTGTTATTAAATTGTTCCTCAGATACTCTTAAAGCCAATTACTGAAGAAAGGGTTACGACATATTTGTGTGTTGTTTTTTTGGAATTTAAGGTTAACGAACAACAATTCTAAACAGTGAAATTAATAGTTACCAATGAAGTATACTTCAATATTATCCGCTTTGCCAAAGTATTTTTTTCAGAAGACATTGTCTCACTGTATTTTAAAATAAAATATATTTACAGGGAATATTCAGGATAATTTGAGTATTTTTAATAAGAGCTTCTTATTAAAAGTTCTCCTACTTGTATTTATGGACTGCATTGTTCAATCTTCTGTCAAGCAATCCAACTCCCTTTTCCTCAACTTATCATCTGTTTCATCTGTTTACTTCCCCTCGCTAAATTCCATCCATTAATCAAAGGAATGAGAATCGAGCCCCACGAGAGCAGGAGAGAAGACAGATGGCAGAATGATGACAGTGCCTCATGGCACAGCCCATCGGCCTCACAGATAACTGCTTCATAAAAGTGACTTTAAAAGGTAAATAGATGGCGTTTTTATGCAGTTCGAGGAAAGCTTCAAAAGCAAAACCGTCACTCTGTAAAAAAAAGTTGGCTTATTACTTTTGTGAGATTGTAACACTAAAGGAAGATGAATAAAGTCAGAATGAGAGAAGTCATGCTTTTGTGTGAGCACCGAGAAGAGTCTGGCAGTGGTGCTGCTCATATCTGTGAGCTATCTAAAAAAATAACTATTCAACTACCCTACATAACATGACAAGACTGTCTAAGAAAACATACAACACAATGTTTGAAAGTTATTATCCAAACACGAGACAATTAGTGTAGCTGAAGGGGAAAAAATTAAAAGAAGTCAAAGTGAAAGATAATGACAGTGTTTGTATGTAGCAGTAACTTTGGATGTTGGTAAAGCAAAGTAGTTATACTTTGAGGAAAACATGACTAATGTCTATGGACACGAGGAAAAGAAAGAAAATGAATGAAACAGTGACAACACCCTCGTCCACATGCCATTATGTGTTTAATGAGCTCACAGAAAATCCCTGACTACATTGTTGCATCCGCTTTTGCTGCTTTTTATTCAAAATAACACAATCGTCTCTCTTGATGTTGTTGAATCCTTTGACTCACTGTCATCTTGTGGATGTATCGATGTTATCATAAAGAATGCAGGGGGAGTGTGGGAACTGACAGATACATCGTTTGAAACGGACAAATTTGTTTTCGCATGTAAACAAAGCCTAAATGAGCCTTGTTAAAGCCCTGGGTGCTGCCATTTTGGTTCTATATTTTGATGTGTTGCCGGCTAGGGCTGCCATTTTTACTACTACTTAGCCATTGGTCTAACATATCTCACACTTGTGTGAACTGGAAGAAGGAAACATTCTTTGTTTTTTTCCTCAATAACTTAAGAACAGGACTCCACTTGATTCACACATGTCAACCATTTAGGAATACCTGCAATTTGTACAGATTTTCTGCATTTCGGAACCTATGGTAATTCAATAGATTAGTCAGTAGGGACAGCCCTCTTGTTGAAAGCTAAGAAAAGAGATGCAGTAATTTAGCTGCCATAGGCTACCAATGGACTTGAGCGTGTTGTTGGATTAGGGTCAGAACACTCAATGTATGATGGGTTGGGGGGGACCCTTCACACATCATCATCGGCTGGATAACCTCTCTGCGAGGTCATGGCTACTATCCTTGAATGGTTGTAACATAGGATGTAGCTCTTGTGTAATTAAAGGATTTTCAACACAAGTCTTCACAGGTGATCATCTGATGGGGCTGACTTTTGAATTCAAATTCAACTTAATTGAAAGAGTTTAACATAAATACATCAGTTAAATGAGACGGTTGTTAGCACTCTCATGTCGATAGGCTTAATATGAAATTACCACCAACAACCCTTAAAATAAGCTAAACATTAAAAAATACAGTTATTTTAAATCACATATTTTTTAACCCTCAGAGTTTTTTCTTCTGATTTTGTTTTTTTGTTACTTTTGTACTGAGATCAACATATCTTACAGATAACCAAGCTAATTAGCTGGTATCTGTTAAAAGAAGAGTGACATTTATATATTCTATCTAACTCAGCAGGAGAACCAATGGGGTTTGTCCTAAAATGTCAAACTGTTTGCACTGTATTAAAATCCAAGTTTGTTTTTTTTTACTTTATTGGCCATTTGTCAAGATATAATATTGTATTTTCCCTCATGCTCTTGACTATGACTCAAAAGCAAAGCTTCACTTTTCAGAAAATAAGATGAAGAATAACCAACTTGACCATCGCAGAATTACTGATGCGACATCAGCAGAACAAACTTTGCTGAACCTTGGAGGCTGGTTTTATTTGTCATGCAGCTAAAGCATAAACAACACTGCAATATAGCAGTGAGAATCCATCTTTATGGGTTTTTTATTAAAGAATTAGTAGTCTTTGCTCATTGGTACTTCAATCCTTCTATTGATAAGAAAAATGTAGATATGTGTCTCTTTCTCAAGAACTTAATGTCTCTCTCCCTGGATTCAGACTGTGTTTGTGATCCTGCACCTAACCCTATTCCTAGCTTGTAAATCGTGTGATTTGATATTAATCACAGCATCTTGTCTTTGAGAAACAGCTAAAGAAATCATACAGTTTGGTTTTAGGGCCTCTAATGTTAAATGCAGCTGTGGTTTCAATTATGACTAATGTGAATGTGTTAACAATATGCTGTTGAGGTGTGTTAGTTGCTTATGCATAGACTTGAGATGAGTGGTTAGAGTGGTTAAAGCCTCAATAATATATAACTTATAGAGAAAATTAAGCTGTATTGTATGTCTCAGGTTTTTGCATATTTTTGGCTTTATCAAAACTTGAAAGTTCAGGCTGACGAGCCTTCAAACTTAAAAATGAGCCAACAAATCAGACCGACACTAAAACACGCAATGCGGAGCCAGCCAGTCGGTTCAGTATTCACCAGTATCGATCAAAAATACTTTGGCTCTATTTCAAGGCAGATTACAGGCGCACATGAAAGTGTGTGCCTATTTGAAATGAACAACAGCAAGGGCGTTATTGGGTAACAATCAGTGGATGGTAACGGTGTTGTGAGTCACCATTCACCATTTCAGAGAACAGCCACTTCTCAGTGCGTGCAATGCAGGCCTGACACCTCTAACACCACCACCACCCCCTCCCTGTTTCCTCCCGTTCTCCCTCCATCTCTGCAGTCCAAACAGAGCAAACGGCATAACGGGATATTGTATAGCAGTCATGGCAACTGGAGCATCCTTGGGGGGTTGACTGTGCTCTCTGTATACCGTGGGCTAAAGTCCACCATTGTAATGACACTAGCTATAAGTGTCTCTTCCTCTAAAAAAAACGACTCATGTTCATTTACTAAATAATCTATTTTTTATCATATTCAATCCGAATTTAAAAAAATATATTTTATTTTAAGGTCATTTACAAAATTCCAAAGACTCACTTGGTAAATTTCATCCTCATGCCACAGTGGTTTGACTAACATTCAGTCAAGCATCAAGTGACAGTATCTGTCAGTGGCCATCAGTCAGCCAGCCCATCCCCCTATATGGTGAGTGAAAATAATTCCAGGTGCGCCAGAGATCAATATGACATAAACTTCTAATGTGCTACATCGCCAAACCAGAGGATAATCAACAATCATGTCTCTTTCTGCATGAGAGGATCAGGATCCTCATACATGTGCTGTGGTGACCGGCGGCACAAGGACACCAAAGGACCACACAAAATACAGACATAGACAGATGTGGAAATGGAATAAAAGTATTTGCATAAAACGCGTCATTTCAGCTGGTATTATGAAATGGAATTTAATTAATGACGCGCACGGACGCATTAGGGGAAAAGAATGGCCTTAACGGCACGTGCATAAAATCCAAAAAATCTAATAAAGTAGGGAGCAACACCCCATCGTTG
Source organism: Lophius piscatorius (assembly GCA_009660295.1). Taxonomy (NCBI): domain Eukaryota; kingdom Metazoa; phylum Chordata; class Actinopteri; order Lophiiformes; family Lophiidae; genus Lophius; species Lophius piscatorius. The sequence goes on from VRLP01000282.1 coordinate 6,968, forward strand.
CTATAGATGTGTACACGTCTAGGTTGTCTGATATACGTAAATACAGCACTAACGTTGGACACGAAGAGCGAACTAGCTGTCAGCCATTGTGCGCCATGCTTGATGGAGATACAGTGCGTGTGGGGCTCATTGACAGTGAGGTGCGTCGCCTCAGAGACGGCTGGCTGAATGGATGGGATGAGGGGGAGGAAGCAGTGGTAGGGGGGGATCTGGGTGTCATAGTGCAGGTTTCACCGCGGTCCTCCCCCGCAGTTCTTCCTCAATTCTCGCCCAAGATACCCTACATCCATGACACGCTAAACCACCAGGACGTGGTGGAGCTCGGTCTCGTTAATGTGATGGATTTGGCCGGTGTGATGCAAGCGTAAAAATAAATAACTAAATAAATAAATAATAGGAAACGACGCATTCATGGAGCTGTATCATTCCACATGCCCCCTCCCTCCTGTTTATATCGGCTAGCCTCCTTCCACCGACTTCACCATGGCGCAGTTTACTACACATGGAATTCTCTACTGCAATCACCCTGACTCCACTCTTAACAACAGCGGGGGTTGTTTTGTTTTTTCTGGCTGGCACGAGTGACTGTTGAATCACCATCTCGCTGCAACATAGTCCCACAACATAGAACCCACCTGCTGCCTATTTCGGCGTTGAGGCTCGCCGCCACCCTGATATTTCCAGAAAAAGCAACCCCTCTTTAAAAAAGAATCCATCACCTCTCAGATCTAACCCTTTGACACTTTCACAAAGCAGCGTGTATGTGTGTGACGACCCCGGTGAGATTTCTCTCCCATAGCGCTGTCCAGGGTGCTGAAACACCGAAAAACGCCCACATTCACTTTACGCATAGTGTTCCGCAGCCATCCTCTCAGCAATCCACTGCACGTTTGAGATTTATCACCCTGGAGGTCAGGAAATTGGCTTCCTTGTCTCCTTCCCTTCCGCATTATCCACCATCACCCCTCACAAAGAATAAACAACAGCTGTTATTAACCCATCCACCCAAATAGGATGTAACCTAAAAACATAAAATGCTTAAAACATCACTCAAACTAGAAAACAGTCATGAACATCTGATAGATCCGTGCGCCAAAACCAACCTTAATGAAGGATAAAAATGGTAAACATGCGGTAGAAAACGTCTTCAGTCTTACCTGTAGCTGTTCTCGGTGCCCCGCACTCAGAATGGGTGGTAATGTCTGCGTTTATCAACAGCTAACGGTGGCAGCCTGTCTGTATTTGACCGGGATGCTGCAAAGGCACTGCGCGTCGGTTCAGTCCTCCTTCTTCAATGGGGGAAATCAGCGCAGCTGCCGTAAAAGATGGCGGACACTTTTGACGTCAGCAACAGCTTTTATTAGGCATATGTCTGAGAGAAAGAGTGCTCCTTCAAAAAGTGTTTGTTTGATTGGTCAGCTGGATTGCTACTGAATACATAATGTGTTTTGTCATGAAATGCTATGTTTTATACAGTCATGCTGAAAAGTATTTTACCTCATGGATTCTTGTCTCGTCTGTAGAAGGTGGCAGATCTCAGAAGTACATTTAACATAAAGCAAAGGCAAGTTTTAAATGCTGATTTTATTTACTGAAGTAAAATGGTTATCTTTTATCAACTGGGCTTGTGTGGAAAAAGTATTCCCCCCTTTAATCTATAAAATGACCAAACTATATTACTAACTGGTTTGAGCTCGACTAGACACCAGCAGACCGAGTGACCAGCCCTGTTTAATCAGATCTTCATTTAATAATAATAATAATCTTTACTTTATTTACCACGTTACACAGTGCATACAGTACAAAGTCTTGAAAGTTATAATAATAATACATTTAATTTATAACGCACTTTACATTTGGATCAAATCTCAAAGTGCTACAAAGTAAAATCAGATAAAAGCATCAATATAATAATTATATAAAACATGACACAAAGCAGCAATGTTAATTAAAGTTATAGGTTCTGCTAAAAAGGAAAGTTTTAAGTCTTTTTTAAAAATGTGTCAGTCGTCTGTGGAGCCCTCAGATGGTCAGGGAGGGCATTCCACATACGAGGGGCAGCAGAACAGAAGGCCCGATCACCCATGGTGCTGAGCTTAGTCCGGGGAAGGAGGAGGCAGTATGAGTGGGTAAAACGGCGGGATCGTGTTGAGGTCAGTGGGGTGAGTAGTTCTTTTAGGTAGGGGGGTGCGTTACCATGGATGCACTGGTGAGTGAGGAGAGAGATCTTATAATCAATCCTGGTGGAGATGGGAAGCCAATGAAGGGAATGAAGAACGGGATTGATGTGTTCGTGTTTACGAACTCTCATCTGGATTCTTGCAGCACTGTTTTGAACATACCGAAGTCTTTAAAGACTTTTATCAGGGATCCCGATGAGAAGTGCGTTACAGTAATCCAGTCGGGAGGAGACAAAAGCGTGGACCAGCTTTTCAGCATCACTTAAGGTGGGTGAAGAATGAATTTGGAAATATTTCTGAGAAGTGAAAGGAGATCTTGCAGATGTGTTTGATGTGGGATTCAAAAGTGAGTTGAGGGTCGAATCTTACGCCGAGCTTGGTGACTGATGAAGAGAAGGGAATGCCAATAAAAATTGCTTCGGTTTTGGAGCTGTTCAACTGGAGAAAGTTGCTTTTCATCCACACCTTTATCTCCTCCAGACAAGCGCGGAGAGTTGACAGGGGAGATGATGATGACGATGAGGATGGAGAGGCTGCGGAGGAACATGTTTCAGTTTTTATTTAGATTTGTGTGTCATCAGCGCAGCAATGGAATGAGAGTCCATATCGACTGGTGACATGGCCAAGGGGGAGCATGTACAGTATGAAGAGAATGGGGCCAAAGACTGATCCCTGGGGGACCCCACAGGTTACAGTGTGTGTATGGGACGTTGAACTTCCAAGGGAAACGTATTCTGTTCTATCGGTGAGGAAGGATTGAAACCAGTTTAGGGCGGTGGCAGTGAGTCCAGTGGTGTGATGTAGGCGGTGTAGGAGTATTCCATGATCAACTGTGTCGAAGGCAGCAGACAAATCAAGGAGAATCAAGATCGAAGGTGAACCAGCATCTGCTGCCATCCGTAGGTATCTCCGCATTTAACCCATGCCTGAGGAGCAGTGAGCGGCCGGGACCCTCTCCCGGTTGAAAGACGACTGATCTAACCACTAAGCTAATGCCACATTAAATCAGCTATTTTCAGAAACAGGAAATTGGCTGATACGTTTCACCAGTTGAACACTATGCCAAATCAAAATAAATTCCATAAGAGATGAGGGAAAATCCATCAGTCTGAGTAGGATAACGAAGATTATTCTAAGTCTCGAGGACTCTACAGAATCTTTTCAGAAAAGGCCCACCTACCAAAATTCATCTAAGAGCATCACATCTACGACCACCGCCACTACTAACTACACTTCTTCCAATACTACAACTACTAGTATCACCAGCACTACTACATGTAGTACTCCTATTACCACAGTAGTACTACTACTACTACTCCCACTAGTACTACTAGTAGGACTTATGTGCTATCTTGAGCAATAAAAATCCCCTAATTAGGTCCATGGTTAGATCCACAACCTCTTCATTCATCTAGTCCTTGCTTGCTGCTGGTTTACGTGCCCTCCACCTCCCCATCTCCACTTAGTCTTCAGACATCCATCAGCCTCATCATTCATCAGCCTCAGCAGAGTCATCAGTCACCACCACCAGTATCCAGACTCCAAAGGGAGTCTGTGCCGCTGCTCGGGGCAGAGCGCCTTTGATCTCAATCTCTCCAAAGAGTCTCCAGCGCCAAAGACTTTCTAACAGACTAATTATCATACATCATCGGTTGTAATAATCATTCATCTTTTCTTCATCCTGTCTTGTCTAATTTAACTACTGCTGCTGCTGCTGCCAGCAATGTTGTAGCATGCGTTTAATTTCCAGAATCATGTCCCACACTTTCCTTACTTCCCTTCTCTGCTGTTTGCAGTCTTGGTTTACAGTACATTCATGTAAATAATAGTGTGCTCTCAAAGTCCAGTCATCAGATATTATATCTCGTGGATTTCGGTACATTAGTGTATGACAATAAATCTAGCAGTGTACTGTTCATTTTTCACAGTGAATCTAAGGCAATGTTTGACAGTGCAATAAAAGAGCAGGTCCTGTTTTAATAACAGATTGTGGTCTCATAGTGGGAAGCTTTCAAAATCCAGTTTCAAGTTCTCCATTTTTTCATCTGACACATTTTACATGGCCCATATTCCTACATTAAATAATTTGTGTTATTTAAATAATCAAATAAGCGAAAAAGTGTTTAGTATGTAGTAGTAAAAACCCACCAGAGTGGAGGAACTTGGGGTAAAGAACTGTGGGTAAAGAACTTGGGGTAAAGAACTGTGGGTAAAGAACTTGGGGTAAAGAACTTGGGGTAAAGAACTTGGGATAAAGAATTTGGGGTAAAGAACTTTGGGTAAAGAATTTGGGGTAAAGAGGGATCCAGTGAGTTAGTTTTGCCCTGACGCCACATATAAGATTGATCTGTCTTGGGGAGTAACCATGGAGCCAGTGATTTTTTTTGTTGCTCAAGTTAACACATAACCTGATAGAAAATGATGCAGCATGTATATTGGAGGAAATGATTTCCCAGCCCTAAAGACCTTTAGGACAGTTTTAGGCTTGTGGTTGTCCAGCTGTTTGTTAGTTCTGTATCCCTTGGAACGACAAAGTAAAGATATATTTCTCCTCTAAAATATTATTGTCCATAAAATTTTATTTGTTTTTTGGCTGTTCCCTTTCGGGCTCGCCACAGTGTATCATCTGTTTGCATCCGTAGTTTCGGGTGGTACCCTGCTTGCAAACAGTACCATTGACAGTTTTTGTTAAGCCATTCGCCGACGGTTCGAAAATTAATTTCCTGTTACGCATATTGACTCGGCAGGGTTTAATACCGATACCTTTCCTGACACAACACTTTGGACCGGAACTAGAAGTACAGTGGCTTGTTCCCCCTTCCTGGCTGGGTTATTGTCCATAAAATATTATTACTATAGCAAACTGGTGAGCCTCTCTGTTACACTAGGTGTCATGTTCCTGTGTCATAGTCAACATGGGCACAGTAGTTTACTTTAAGTCAGTAACACTGCTGGGTGGTTGCTGTATACACTATAGCACTGGATCTGGATTCATCTGCTGCAGGAAATTATCCTAAACAAACACAATATTCACTCTTGCTTTCAAATGTTTACTAAAGACTAGATAACTCAGCTGTTTTTAAAAATTACTAAGCTTCTATTACAGTGAAATTTCATCAGATCAATCAATCAGGGTTCTGCTGTATTAATGTCAAAGAGTGACATGCTGTGTTACTGCCATACAGTCCGGGAGAACTAATATGTAATTACAGCACTTAAATAGAATGTATTTTACGCAGGAACTCAGTGGTGGACAGTAACTAAATATATTTATTTATGTATTCCTTATCTCAAAGGGAGATGTTGTACCTTAGGCTCCAAAATTTGTGTTTGACAATTGTAGTCTGGGCTATTTGTCAACTCTTTCCCACAGTCGTAAATAATCTCCTTTTCATCGGATTGATTTAAAATCAGTAAGTGGTGAAAGTTTCTGTTTCTGATCACTTACTGAGATAAAAGTCCAGAATGAGCCCGACTGATGTTTTCACAGTATCCTGACTCATCTGTGGATTCGTCGGCATAGAATGTCCCCCCGCTCTTCTCCTCTGCTTGGCGCTATAACAAATGGGTCCTCTATTGCTCTGAAGTGAAGCTATCTACTAAATTAATGATAATGAAAACTCTACATGAAAAATCAATTTAGAGTGGAGAACCCCAGAAGATTAAATGACAGGAGGGAGTGTGTGTCTGTGTGTGTATATGGGTGTGTTCTCAGACGTGTGTGTGTGTGTGGAGATAGAGAGGAAAGTAAATCTACAAGTCCCTCATTCATTCACTTGCTTCTAAAAAAATATGGTTAAACAAATTAAGAATTGAATGGGGATGATGATGTTCATGAGGAAGTGGGTTTCATCGGAAAGTGTTCAGAATAAACCATTTTGCTATACTATAATTTAAGGGAAATAGTACAAATTACAGAAGTAAATAATGTATCGTCATTGAATAATGAGTGTATGTTTAAACGGACATTTGAACTACATCTTGGCGACGTAAAAAATTATACTCAGCTGGATTTTGTTTGATCTCATATTAATCAAGTGCTACTAATAGAATTGCGCTAAATTTGTGGGGATGCTAAAAAAAAATCGGTACAGCATAATATCGCAATATCTTTGAGTGGGAATATTGTATCACCACACTGATGAAGTATCACGGTAAACCAGTGTATAAATTGAAAAAAATTAACTGACCTTTTTGATATTAGAATGATGAGATCAATTGTTATTCCAAGCAACCAGATGATGCTATGGAATTTCCTTCATGGTAAGGGCAAGAGCAAACAGCAAAGATAATGGTAAGAGTTGAGAGGAGGACGAACAAAGGAAGAAGAGCAAATGGGGTCATTGGAGCCGGCAAATAGTCCACTGACTGTGTTTTAAATTAATATGAAAATCTATTTTGGGATTTGTAACAAGGAAGGGAAAGGGTATTAAATGGATACAACATATAGGAGTGTAGTATTAATGTAAAATAGTACCAACATGGGGCTTCAGATGCTACAGCCATTAGAAAGTGTCAGCCAAAGACGCCAAAGTCGGAACTTAAATTAGCATCTTGGAAAAGCCAAACAACGAAAGGCACACTTAGCATAACAATGCTATCTCCCAATTCAAAACAAGCACAGAAAAAAACCCCATAGTCCATCACCCCACCTTTGCAGAGACCTACAACCAGACAATATAGTGGAAAAAGAGGGCTATTGTTATTTGAGCAAGACATTGTTACCAAGTTATTGGACTCTGTTGCTACATTTTTTCGCAGATGCAACACAGCGGTGATTGAACTCTACAGAAGAGAAGCACGATGTTTTGGAAAGTTTTGTTAAAATGAAAGGATCAACTCGTGAGACTTCGATGTCAGTGGTAGACTCATATAGTTTGTGACAGTGATGGCTCACTATCTGACTGAGGACTGGAGACCGCCATCTCATTTTTTCCAAACCAGAGCTGTTCCGTATACCTGTAATAGCTTACCCGTGTTTACATTCAGTTAAATTGGACCGGACTGCATTGCAAACAGTTCAGTTTATTAAGTGCGGCAATATTTATATCATCATAGGTTTTTTTGATGTGTCGGTCAGTCTGTCTGTACGATGATCCTATTTCAAGCAATACATTTCATTGAAGTGATGAAAAGAGACAGAGAACATTATCTGATTGGAGAAAAACAAATAAGAGGACATCTGCAGTGGAAAAAAAGATGCTAAACATAAGCAATACACAACATATCACATAATGTAAATCATCGCATTAATACCATATCAAAACCTATGCATCTTTATATTATTTCATGGGCCCCGTAAAATTTTTACCCCTACCTGATATGGTAAAAATGACAAACATAGGAAAAAGAAAGATATTAAGTTCTATTGCCATTGAGGATATATTTTACACATAAAAGGAAATGAAATAAGGAACAAAACTAATGTTGTGTTCTCACTAAGGCAAATAGCTAAATATTCATGCAATGTTATAATATACAAAGCCAATGCAAAGACTAAATTTGCTGTGGCACTCCTATTGATGAAAGTCACAATTATTAATTAAGAATTAATTACACACTCAAAGACAATTGTCACTCAATTGAAGCTCACAGAGATCGCTGGGGAAAAAAAGCTTAAGTACTGTTACTTAGGCAAAGTTGGTCCTTTAAACTAAATGCTGACATTAGCATGCTGATATAGTTACAATGACATGCAAACATGTTGATCTGGCAGGTTTAATGTAAAGCATGTTTTCATGCTAACATTGTTATTTAGCACAAAATAAATAGTACAGTAACATACATTGCTGTGAAAAAGGTATTTGTAAAAGTATTATTTTCAGTATGCATTTTACTATATCCATTACATTCATTACATGAAGGCACAAGCGGTTAGTGAATGATATACGTAGGGTTCTAACTTCAGGGTGTAAATGACTTAAGGGAACGGTTACCTCATTAAGAAACACTCAAGTCTTCACAGGAAACCAGACAAATTGAGTTAACAGCCCTTCATGTCAACATGACTAACCAAGGCTATTCAATTATAAATTATAAGATACTCTTAAATGAAAATGGTAAAGGTATATGGAACTAAATGAAAATGTCAGCAAATACTCAGAGATATTAATATTTGCAATAAACAAAATAAAGTTACATTTGTTTACAGGTCTTAATTAATGATTTCATCGATCCCCACCAGCAACAACAAATAACCAAATAACCAAATGGTATAGAGTCTGTCCCCCAAGATGGTATGGTCGCATGATTTGCATATAAATTGATAAATGGTTGCACAATGCTTTTTATGGTTAATAAAAAAAGCTCCTCAATAATATCATTCACTTTTTGGATTTGTGAGAAAAAATTAGTCAGACTTGAATCAGGTTATTCACATTTAAGTGCTATTCTATTATTAGCTTTCAGTGAAAACTTTAAATGAAAATCAGAACAGGGTTTTCAACCAGCTGAACCAAGCATTGTAAGTTTATTGTTGGAAACATTCCCACGGCAAGGCTGATGTTGGTATTTATACTCTGCGGAGCTGCTCCAGATTTCTAAATTAAATTAACTTTTCAGTCCAGGTTCATAGTTGGTGAATTTATGGTTCAGTTGGTCAGTATAAGCATTTGAATATGATACAATACTAGTTGAGATAATAGGATGTTTTTATTCATAAGAGTACCTATAACAAACAATTTCATGGTATGAATTAATTCTTAAACACCTCTTCCCTTCATAACTCTTCTTTTCATCCATTCAAGCTCGATGTACTCTGAGTTTTCGCAGAGATGAAAGAGAATGACTAACTTCCCAGATGAGGCTTTTGAATTCGATTGGTATTTGCAGGATGAGGTGCATTCATGTGTGTGTGTGAAGTGTCCAGGGATTTCAGTGGATGGAGAGCTTGATTTGAGCTTTTACTTTGCAAAGATTGAAAGTTTAAATATATAAATAAAAAAACAATAGACGCAGAGTAAAGACAGATAGAGGAGTGTGCAAAACCCAAAAAGAACAAAATTACCGAGGACACAAGTATGACATTACAGTTGAGGAGAGGCAGAGATGTAACACTTAAACTTCTGTAAAGAGAAGAGAGTTTGAAGAGAAAGAGGGCAGGAAGAAGGCAGCCAGCCAGGCTGTGTTGTTCAGGGTGGGGGATGGTGCTGCAGCAGCAGTCTCGCTGTGACTCAGCACTAAACGCTGCCTCTCTCTACTTCAAATATCAGTCCTTAGTCATTACACCAAACACTCTATTTGGGTTCTGTCTCATCAGTATTTGGAGAACTTGACAAGACGGTGCATCTTTTATGATTTTGTTACACCGTTGAAATGTCCCATCTGACTTGAATGCATTTAACAGAATTTATTTGGCATGTATGGCATAGCAGTGAGTGCATTCCGGAGATCCCACCAATGCCAGCAAAGTAAAGGACATCCCTAGCTGGAAGCCTTAAGGCCCCACTCCTTCAGCTTCTTCAGCAGAAGCTGACCATCACCATTGCCAAAAAATGCTTATGCTAATATATCATGTGCTGTTTTGCAGTTAACTATAATAATAGGAAGTCAATGCATCGCATAATAAATGATCTGATCTGAATTTTGACTGAAGCTGTAAATAAACAATGAACAGAATTATTCAATATTTTGAGGATACAGGGAAATTTATTTTTCATTGTGCAACACAGGATTGTACAAAGTAATGTGACTATATAGTCCCATTCATTCTACATATATGGGCATTAACATAGGGGATTACATTTGGAATAAATCAGAATTAAATGGAATCCTTTATGGATGCTACTTACATGTTTTACCTTTGCAGAGCTGCTGAACTGTTAGCGAATTAATAAAGATGTGCATGAGGAATAGCTTTCATTCACATCCAGCCCCCTAGGGAAATAATATTCAATCTGATAATTGAGGTATTGATAAAATGGGAGTGAAGCTTGACATTGATAAGTGTTGGACTGCAGGTCTTTTTTCCAATGGTGAAGATGGTTGTCAGAGGGAGATCAATCCACATTGATCTGCATACCTACACCCTATCGGCTCTTTCTTTTTTTTCCAACCTTGGCTTTTCTATTTTCTTTCCATTGTTTGCCTTACTATTCTAACTTTCTTTTCATTTCAATTTTGGATTAATTTGCTTTTCTAATTGAATCAACAAAAAGAGGACAGGTGGAAGTTAAAGACAGTGTATGAAAACAGCTGAGCACAACAGACCAAAGGATGATAGGGTAGAACAGTACAGAGCAGAAAATAGAGCAACACATGACACAACATAAGGTTACGTAAACTATATAAAAGCAAATAGTATCCTATCCTATCCTATCCTATCCTAAAACAACAAAATATTTACAAACCTGAGATAATGTCACACAAAATAACACAATGTAATGTGACATAATGTAACACAAAGTAATGCAGCAATGTAACAGAAAGTAGAGGAGAAAAATGAAAACAAACAACTGAAGTTGTGAGGGTTCACTGGCCCAGAATCAAATGTCCCTCGTGGCTAACTCACATGAAGTGGCCCAGTACTGCCAACTGAACTCAAAATGTGTGTACTCCCAATGTCCCATATGAGCTTTTTTTTTTTTTTTTTTGTACGTGTGTGTATATAAAATCGCCTGAACAGCTGAGATTGTCATCCTGTATTACAGGAGTAGAAATCAAGAAAAAAAGGAAATGCAATGAGCTCTGTTTTAAAATAGGGAAGATTTAACATTATTCCAAAGCAACACTTTGCAGCAAATCCCAATGGACCTCATGGTATTCCCAGGCCAAATGAGATATATATTCAAGCAACTTCTGGGTCTATCTGAGGGTGTCCTCCCAGTTGGATGTGCGCAAAAAACCTCAGCACCGCTTAGGCATCCTAATCACATGCCCAAACCAGCAGCAGCTCTACTCAGAACTCTTTCAATATGGCTGAGCTCCTCACGCTATCTCTAAGGCTGAGCTCCTTTCTGGACCTTATTTCCATTTTGGCTGTTTTTATCTTTGATCTAATCTTTTGGTCACTACCAAGAGCTCATGACCACAGGTGAGGCCTGGAACGTTTATCGACTGAAAGCTCAAATCACTTTTTACCTCGATTGACTGATACAACACCTGCAGTACTGCTACATCAACTTAAGTTTAAATGATTTGCTCTCTTGAATGTTGTTCAAGAGATTTTGTTATACTACATTCTTCTCTAAATTGCAACTGCATGTCCATTCCAGCAGCATTCCACAGCTAGCATCCAATCACAGTTAAGTCTAACCCTGCCCAGTTTGACGGGTAAAATGGTAAATGAACATTTTTCTAGTCTGCTCGGCCCCTCAAAGTGCTTTACAATTGGAGTAAGCATTCACCAATTCACAACTTGGGGTTCTGTATCTTCGACATGTGGACTGCGGGGGCCGGGGTTGGAACCACCGGCCATCAGATAAGTAGACGAGCATTCTACCAACTGAGCCATCGTCCCTCAAAGTGCCAGTTTCCACCTTTTCATCTACTCTGTTTCCCCTGCACAGATCACCCCTCCAGGTATTTCTCCTCCACACATTCACCACGCAATAACCCCCCTCCTCCACCTGCTGTTCCGCTCCCCCTTCCTTATCATCAATTTCACCAACAGTTTATGGATCAACGCTTTTATCTCTACTTCCCCTTTAATCTTACTCGCTTTCCTCATCCTCCACCACCCTTCACTGGCATTTCCCAGGATGTGTGAGTTGGGTCAGTAAGGTCATGATATTTGCTGACCAACAACATTTTCTCTATAATTGGTATCATGCTCATATATATCTGTGTCATGATATATGACGCTGAGCAGGCTGCTCACCATTTCACTCTATTCAAGTGTGGGTCTTCAAATGATGTGTGGTTGTTTTGTACTTTCTTTTAAAACTCTCTGTTCTGCTCATAAACTAATGCAGCCCTGTCCTTGTGTAAGTGTGCATTCATGTGTGTGGGTGTATATGGGGCTACTCACACTGTGATGTGCATGCAAATGTTTTGCCTCAGCAGATCGAAAGCTAGATCAGCTGGCAGTGTCTTGCACCTGCCTGTTGCTATGGAAACTGGGTATCCTCTGTGCGTCACCTGTGTCCATGTTTGGTCTGGTTTCCTGCTACATTTGATCGGCTACTCTCTCTCAATCTCATTTACTTTATACCTCTAGTCTATAATATAAACTACGCTTGCTGAAACACACCCCCACACACACACACACCCACACACACACACACATAGTTCATGAAATCTATTCATTAGGACATTTGTATAAGCTATACACTGAGCATGAAAATAGAGAGAATAAGAGAAATAGAGAGAAAATAAAAACAAAAACTTACTGTAATACTTAAACAGCGTTATCTAAGCTTTAATGAACTTACAATTAAGACATAAGTGTTCAGTAGGAAACAGCGACAGAAAAGAGTCAGGCTCATACCAAAGCTTCTACTGATTATTCATCATCACCACAGCTGTGATCAGTAGGTGTGTTTCGGGTAGTATGTAAGGTTATATAATGGAGTGCGTCTCATCAGTGACTTCTTTGTGTCTCAGCTGGTCGCCTGGCAACCTCATGGTGAAGACACATGCTGCACATATCGCCACATAAAAACAAAATCCGGTTTGGCAATGGACAATTACGATTATTTATAATGTTTAAAAACAATACATATATATATTTATGTATATATATATTTATGTATATAGTATTGTATAGTATTTTCAGTTTACCAATCATTTAAAACTAAAATCCAAATTTTGCTTATGAGAATATAATGCACATATAAAAAATTGGTGAGATCTGGTCAAGTCATTCTATTGATCTAGAGCCAAAGAAGAGGAAATACCGTACTGAGGAGGTAACAAAGACACGCACAACAACAATAATAAGATCAGCTTCAATTATAGAATGCTTGTATTTAGTAGTAATTATGATAACTTCTGGAATCATACCGTTGATAAATATTCATCATGAGGTGCCATTGAAATGCAAAATAAAAAAAACTGTTCTAAATTTGTTATTAGCTAAAGATATTTCTGTCAAACTCAGTTTACATGTACAATTAATCAAAGAATGAATATGTATTTTACTTAATTAAAAAAATGAAACTCACTCTCTTGATAATAGCTATTATACTTTGTTCACATTCACACAATTGTATTCTAATACAATGCATCATGGCTAATTCCTGGTGCACAACACAAAATTCTAAATTATTCACAACTGGACAGAAAGATTTTTGCAGATGTATAGACAGAGAGGCAGCTACATGTATGTATGCATGCATTATATAACAGGGAGATAACGACAAGAAAAGACAAGAGGTGAAGTTTGATGTTTTGTGGACAAATCCATCCACCCCAAACACCATCTTATATTATCTGTGGAACTAGAACAGTGTTAGTTGACTCCTTCCACTGCAGCCCCACCTGAGTTAATACAGATACTGGAGGGTTTGACCACGGAGACAAAGACAAAATAAGATGAAGAGTTTTCGTGAATTGAAGGTGTGTTGTTTTTTTTTTATCTTGCTGATGCAGCATATAAGGAAAAGTGTGCGGCTGGGGTAGCTGTGCACAGCAATACTCTGAAAAAACTTCCCCAGAGGTTCCCAGATTTGTTTTGCACAGTGAAGCACAAGGTATCGGCAAACAAAGTCCTGGATGGAGGGGAACGAGAATAAGGGCAGAAGGAGACAGAGAGGAACAGCAGAAGAGAGCGAGATGGGGGTCTATAAACGTGAAGCAAAAGGGGGAGGGCAAAGAGGCTCCTCTGCAGTGAAACATCTCTGACCAGGCTGACCCTCCTCCCCTTTCTCCTTTCCATTCTCCTCATTGACTCAATGGTGCAGCTTTAGCAGCACGATAAAAAATCTCTAAAAAAAATAAACGATCTCCCCACAGTCAGGCTCTGCAGTAGCGGCCTGGTTTTTGGGGAACAACCCTCTTTCCCCCCCCTTTCACTGCTACTTCCCCGAATCACACTCGATCCCTGACACCCCAACACAAGAATGAAAGCCCAAATCTTTAGAATATATCCCTTCACCATTTCTCCTCTCTACAAAAATCATTAAAATGACGCTAAAAATAATGAATTCTCCGCAACCGGAGAAGCAACACACCTTACTCAACTACACCTGGGGCGGTATAAGCTCAGTGGGTATAAAGAGTAGTCATCCCACAATTGGAGGATTAAGGGTTTGATCCCAAACTTTGACACTATATGCTGTGGGTCCTTGAGGATGACCCTGAAACCCCGGTACCCCGAGTGTTTCTCAGGGGCTGTCCACTGCTCCTCAGGGATGGTTCATATACAGAGAATATATTCAACAATGTTGTACAATGTCTTGTACGTGTATGACTAGTGATAATGTATGCATTAATATTATTGATTTAATCATTGTTATTGTCTCTTCTCCCTCCAGCAGCATACCTCTATTCGCAGGCCTACATGATAACACCAGGAGCAGAGGACTCATCAGGGAAGTTTGGTGTTCGGTGGTTAATCTATGGACTTTCTAGGTGTGTCAAACTGCATCTATGGATGCAGATCTATGTCATGCAACGATATAATACACTGAGTGTCAAAAACTCTTAAAAATTCAGATGCCATAAGGACTTTCAGCCCCTATGATATTTTAAAAGATAAATAACTCACGATTTTTCTCTAAAATGGTACTTTCATAATTTAAATTTAAATCAAACAAAGCTGTAGAAGCTGGAGAGATTGGATAAGGATTAGGAAAATTGGATTTATTATTTATCCTGTAAGATACAAGTTCCTACCAGTCAGGTGTGCGTATACAAGTGTGCAATGCGTGGCATTCTAGATGTTCTTCTCTTGATTAAATACTCAATCTCACTCAAGAATGCAGCTACTGCTGAGTGATCGCACTCTGAGGAGGCCTTAATCAACAGTTACTGCGTGTGCTATGTGTTTGTGTGGGTGCATT
Organism: Lophius piscatorius; assembly: GCA_009660295.1. Taxonomy (NCBI): domain Eukaryota; kingdom Metazoa; phylum Chordata; class Actinopteri; order Lophiiformes; family Lophiidae; genus Lophius; species Lophius piscatorius. The sequence goes on from VRLP01000282.1 coordinate 22,089, forward strand.
TGAGAGAGAGAGAGAGAGGGAGAGAGAGAGAGAGAGAGAGAGAGAGAGAGAGACATTGAAAGAGAATGAGAGAGTGACTTGACTTTTAACACAACTTTATTTAGTGAACATTTAACTTGAACAATATGAGAGTGAGGAAATGGGAAAGAGAGAGAGGGAGAGAGGAAGAGAGGAAGAGAGGAAGAGAGGAAGAGAGTGTAGAGAAAAGTCATCTCCCCTTTCCTTTTTTTCCAAAGGTGCCATTTTATGGAGGGTGCAGATAATACTGCAGCATGAAACCGAGCCAAAGCGACAGCTGTGAATTTTTCTACCTTGGTTTCTACCTTGGTAGAAAAAGTCACAGTATGAATATATAAATCAATGACGTAAAATAATTCTAAAATTAAAAACTACAATGCTCTATTGTGTTATTGGTGAAATTAATATTTTATGACCCGACTTAGAACTCCAACCAACTTGGGAAATGCGATCACCGTATTATCACATTATAACTATGATATGACGACAGTCTTTGAAAACACTTGAGTATTTGTCGGGCTGTCATTATCGGGAATTAATTGTTCCAGTGATTAACATAAACTTAAACATTTTAATATTTCTTGCCCATTGACCAACTTTGACATAAACTGAGGTGTTTCACTAAAACATGGGACCAACAGAGGTTTCATAATGACCAAGGCGAAATCCTAAATGTGTTGAAAAATGTCGGTATTTAAAAGCTCCTATTGCAGTGATGAGCTGTCTTTCCACCAGAGTGCATTGAGTCTGATCTTCTTTCTGGAAAACACATGTTTTCCAAGGATAACAAAGATGCTAGTAGCTACTGAAACAGGACCAAATTATGTACGTCAAACTGCCAGAGAAGAGTCAGAGAACAGAGCAGCAAAGGATCGATTGGATCCCCATGTATGTCAGGCCTATTGACATTGCTGAAGACCAGAGCCTATAAGATGTTATCCAGATCACTTCAGGTCACCATTCATACCACCTGACCTTGAGGTTCCTGAAATCTGTTAACTGTACATCAGTAAAAAAACTATTGAAAGTGACGCTCTTGCCATGAACTTATTATTTTACTGTGATATTTGACTTGCAAACAATCTACAGGCAAACTGGTTACATTCACTTTGTAGCAGAAATTACTTTACAGCTGCTCTTTTTGTGGTTGTAACATATTATGTCTGCATTTGTTTTACGGATGTCATATCATTCTATGAATGGGTTCAAACTAAGCTGAGAAGCTTTGTTTGCATTGGCTTGAACCCTCCTCCACCTAAATACACATACAAGTAAATACTAATATTTTAAACTTGTGATTAATCATTTCTCAATACAGCCAATTAGTGTGAGAATTACATTTTTTCATCCTTACAATTTATTATTCCCTGAGTCCCTGAGACAAATTGAAAAAAGAAAAAGCTCCATCTTGCAATATTAAAAAGAGAGAGAAAAAAAAATCACCAAATTACTTCTTTGTCCTGATCCAAATGTAACAGTTGTGATGTTGATGCTGAATTGATATAATATGCATCCCTCATTGAAGCATGTGTCATGCAGTAGAGAGAGAGATGACACTGATTTGATTCTGTCATGAAAATAATGAAACGGCTAAAAGGATATATATAAATTAAATTTGGTAGAACATTTTCCTTTCAATTTCAGTGCAAAATATAACAATTTCTGCAGATGAGCAAAGTAACATGAGCCAGAAACCATAATGGTTTTAAGCTAATGGCAGCCCAATGGGTTTTATGATCACTGCCAGCAACACTAATGAGCAGAGGACGACTCTGCTCCCACGATTTGAACCGGGCAGGCACAGAAGGGGCAGTAATGCCAATTCATTCCTCCCCTGAATGGTATAATAGTTAACTTAAAAGTATTCAGTACTATAAATATTATCCTGTCTGAATTCTGTTTTAATACTGATTCATGATTTAGTAGAATATTTATTTATTAAATTCATAAAGGAATGTATTATCCATGTATGAACTTTAATAAATGTAATTTGTTCTTTTTCAATGCAAATCGATCTAATGTTTAGATTATAGTAGTAGTAGAATGTAGTAAAATACTGCAGCTGTGATCTATCCCGCAAGATATTTGCTATATCACTTTTTGGTCTCTTTCCCAGGAATACGTCTGTTTATTTGTGCCAAGACCCAGCACTCTGTTTACCACCCAGCGTAATTGGTCTCACTATGAAATTCAAATCAATATCCTCATCATAAAAGTCCCAAGCCTGCGGCAAATTGGAATCTATAGCTTGGAAAGCTGTTGAGATCTATGGCACTGCCAAGACCGCACTAACGAATGATGAATCACTTCAACATATAGTCGCACACAAACACACACTTACTCAGTAAACCTGGACAGGTACCAAAGGTCTTTAGGAGAAAAAACACATAAGCAAGAGGCAGCACACACATGCAGTCAGTCAGACTGGTGTTAAACATGAATTCTTCATCAATAACTGCCAGTAAACCAGGATTTGTTCAATGCTGCCACTGTTTGAGTGGACACAGCTTTTTGTTAAATTCTACGACAATGTTTACAGTTATGGGCTCTTTTGGGAAACCGACACCACGAGCACTGAATCCATATAAGTATGGAATTGCAAAAAAATAGATTTTCTTTAAATCTTTTAACTTCTTTTAAATGCAAGGAGATTTTTTTCATCTGTTTTTATGGAGATGAACTTTATTCCAAAATATTTTCTAAATAAAAACAAAGAGGCTGCCAAGTACAAAATTCTAGAGTGAAGTACTGGTTATACAGTTGATAGAGAAATACACAGTAAATAAGGATTTTAACTCATTTACAATTCTATATTCAGTGTTAAATAATAATAATAATAATAATAATAATAATAAATAATGCACACACAGTACATGTATGTGATAACATGACCGTACATTTTAAATGATTTGATTCAATGAATTGATCTATGGAAAATTTGCATTTACATTACAATTTAAAGTTCCAGACAAGCCTTTATTATCCGGAGCACCCTGGGGTGCTGTTTAACCACCCAAAAATATTCTGACATTAATGAAATCATAAAAATGTATTAACTTAAGGTCAACAAACCTTATACATCATCTATTTTTGTCAACATGCCCAAATCTGCATTGTTCAACTGACAAAGGATTTGCACTGGATGCCCCTGACAAACATCTTCAGGTCCTATGGTTTCATCTTCATCTTCACTGAGGACCCATCATGCCTTCTTCCTAAGTGTCCGGTATATGGTATGAGTTTGACTTGTTTTCTCAACAAGAGATTTAATCACTACCTTTTATCTGAGGCTTTTGAGCAGTTTGACTGTATCCATAGTACTTCAAATGATCTAAAAGTATGTACAAATGTATACATTGCATAGGCCGAATATTACAGACAAGATCCTGTGGGACTTCAAGAGTTCCAGACTGATTAGCAGCTTTTGGCTAACCTACTAGACATAGTGGTAATTGACGAAGAGGAGCAGAGGAAGGCAGTGGTGATAGACGTGGCAATACCAGCTGAGAGTAATATCAGGAAAATGGAACACGACAAGATCATGAAGTACCAGAGGCTGAGGAAACAACCGGAACAGATGTGGAAGGAGAAAGCCAAATTGATCCCAGTGGTGATAGGAGCAAATATAAAAGTGTCTCCACCAGATTCCAGGAATCCAGTACAACAGCTCAGCTATACTTTCGACCTTCGTAAAAATAGCAATATCTTTATTCAGTTTCAATGGATGCAGTTTGCTTACTACTACTACAACTTACTACTTCAAAAATCAAGCAATCAAGTATGTTTATGTATTTACACTGATCAGGCATAACATTATAAACACGGACAGCTGAAGTAAATAACATTGATTATCTCGTTACAAGTCTCATCTGACATGTTGGATGCAGGTAAAAATAGGCAAACATAAAGATTTGAGTTACTTTGACAATGGTAAAATAGTGATCTGGGTAAGAGCATCTCCAAACCTACAGGTTTTGTTGGATGCTCCCAGTCTTCAGTGGTTAGTAGCTAACAAAGTGGTTTAAGGACAGACTACTGGTGAACTGGCAGCAGGGTAATGGCTCATAAATGTGTGTGAAGGGTGAAGGCTAGCTCTTGGTTTCAGAACACACAGTGCTTTGCCTTTTCTTTTTTTTGCATTTGCATTTGCTCATGTAACGTCATTCCAGCCGTGAGACTTGCTCTAGTGACAATGTGCGAGGAATGTGCCATGCTACAGTGACTAAAGTCAGAATGATTCTGCAGATGGAGAGATGTTTTTTCAGTGGAGCTTTTCTGCAGCCGTTGTGTTGAAAGTAAAATTGTAACCTAAGGATAATATGCTATTAAAGGAGAATTGTGCTGATCTAAGGTATTGGGATGCAAATTCAATGCCTTTGTTCATCTTGTACAATACTTCTCCCATCTGACAACACGGGGCCCCAGAGATAATGGTAATTGTGGTTTGTGGTCAAGACTGCACCATTAAGTACAGACTGCAGAATGGAATCTTGTGTCACCGGTAGCGTGATTGAAATATTCACCTCAGCAAGATGGTGACAAAGTCACTCTTCGGCTCAATATTTTTGCAATGATCCGAAAGGACAATCTCTACCTTCATTCTACTTGTGGTGAGTTTTCGTACTCCGCTTTGATGGTGACCAATGTAAATTCCCTTCACAGAAGGAACATTCAGAATTGTCTTGAATAACTCATGATAAGGTGAGGAGGAAGGGGAAGGCATTTTAATATACTCACTGTCACATCAATCCTTATGCACCATAAAGCGTGCAAACCTCCTCCTTTTTTCTTGCCAGGATCCTAAACTGCTGGACCTCCCTATATGTGTTGTTTTTAATGTTATGTCCACCCCTTTTACAAAAGCACAGGCTGGAAGTGTGTGGGAGATGCAAGGCTTATTGGAAACATCAACAATATATCAGGTACAATACATCAATACATATATCAATAAATATAAATACATATCAATACATCAATACATCAGCCTCAATAATCAAATTATTGAATTAAAAAACCCTGGCCATTATAAACTTTGGAACGTTCAAATATGTAGCAGCTTTTCTGTTCTGGATTATCTAATGAAATAGGGAGTTTATTTTGAGAAAAGAAACACTTTTTTTATGAATATATGTATGATGGTTTTTTATGCTTCCTCACAGATTGTATAGTATGTAATTATTTAATTATATGCATGGGTGAGCGGATGAGTGAATGGGTGCATTGTTGTCATGAAGTGGTATTGTTGCCTTAATTGGTATCAATACCATAAAGTGGCGGCATTGTAGTAGAGTGGCTCATTGTCATTAAGGGGATCAGTCACTATAGCGTTGAGGTAATTCTAAAAGTTCATTATTGACACAATACTCATACCAAAATTGTCCATTATTGTTACATCCCTAATTTTGAGAGGGACTACATATTGTGTAATAGCACAATGTATGAAATTTAACACTAAATCATCATTCTAGAAAGAAGGCTGAAAGTATAATGACAGAGCACCCCCGATTACCTGTTTTGGAAAGTCGCTATGATAATAATAATAATAGGGATTTAAATAATGAAATACATTCAGGTTTTGTGAATATCTGTGTGTATGCCTGTGTCCCTGTGGTTGTTTTGGGAAGTGCTGAGTGCTGAGTAAGCAGTGCAGGACCAGAGCGGGGAGACTGCAGGGCTGCTCACGGCAACACACACTAACCTGAGCTCAGACTGATAATCAGGGAAGAGGAGGTAAGAGGAAAGGAGAGGAGAAAAAGCCCCATAAACCTGAACAAATGTGCATTATTAGCATTTACGGTATATTAGCATTACACACCTGCAATCTCATTCACACATACTATTTATGCTGAAGCAAACAGAGTCTGAATTAACCTCTAAACCTCTATAAACACAGAGAGGTATACAATTAAAAATGCATACGTAACACTGGATTACACATTGATAACAATACTGTAACCTCAGAGGATAACTGTGTCGTAGAACCTTAAATGGTGCTTAAAATAAAAAAAGAAGAACATTACTGTGTTTAAAACCAGTTACATATTTATTGATTAGCACTTTAAATCAGACATGCGTTCGCACAACAGGAATATAGGCAGCTCTGCACCCACACATGCAAAAGCACACATACTGCGAGAGAATATACGCCAGAGCCCACGCCCTGACAGACACACTGCGTCACGGCCAACAATCAAAGCCAGCGGCCTTGTTTACTCCCCCTAACCTGTGTGCCACTTATTGTGCTAGAAAAGCCCTCATCTTCCTCCTCCCACACAATCCTCCGTGCACTCTTAACATCCTCTGAGTCACCCTCTGCTGCTCTTTCTCCACCCCTTACCCTCCTCCCCCATCCGCTCACCTTATCTCCTCATTTCCTTTCCCTTTCCCTTCACTCTTCTCCTTCCCTCATAATGAATAGTTCAACTAAGATGTTTTTTTACATTCCATTCACTGTCTCCTCTTCTCTTTCTGTGTATCATCAAATATTGCTCTGCATCTATATACCTTCTCTAGAAGCCTTATCCTCCACTGCCTTTGTTATCGCTCTCATCCATTCCCTCTCTCATCACATCCTTGTCATCAATCGTAATGACACTATGTATATTCAAAACATCCAGGCTCTGTATTTCGAGGCTCTAGGCTACTACATCCCAGCCCACCCCCACCCCCACCCTGCCTGTATATTTGATTATATAACTGTGTCCCCCTGGACCTTGAGGACACTGCAATCTAATTTTATCTTTAGATGGTGATGGTGGTGATAGGAGTACGCATCAATGCGGCATTTAGCACAGAAAGAGATGTCTATTTTAAAAGATGATATGTGGTATGATTTGTGGTAAGGACATCAGGATCTAAAATAAGACCCAAAAATAGTTTGGTCCTCATCAGCCAACTTGGACTCCACCTGGAGTTATTCATTAAACGATTTCCTCAATGAAAATATTGATAATGATGATACAATCTTTAAGTTAAGGCTCCATTTGAAATATAGATTCTGGTCTGTGTGGTTAATAGGAGATGGGTAAACGAACACGGCTGCCATTTTGACGTCTCTCTGTGCAAGAAACACAATAGCTCCCTCCAAGTTTTCTGTTCTCCCAGCTAAATGAACAACCAAACAAATGCAATGATAAATTTGCCAAGCAGCACCACACATGGGATAATCCTGGAACTACAACTAGTGGAACAGCAGCTATTTATTAGTTTACAAAAGACAAATACAACAGAATTGAACAGCCATTAAAGTTACAGTGAGTGAGAATCTGTGTACATAAGTTCACGGAAACTTTGAGGAATCAATGCTGGGAATTGCTTGTATAACACAGTGGATTGAGGACTTTTCAGGAATATAGGCCACCCCTGCTGCACAGTTCTTGAATATCTACCGCTCTCTCTGACTAACCACTTTTCAGTCTAGCCCATATTTTTTGGCGGCTCCAGGATCTTCTTCTGAATGCTCTGATGGAAAGGCATCATGAAGTCGTCCAGCTCAAGAGATAAGAGTTCTTTTCGTTTCCCTATCGTTGACATCAGCGCGGTAGTGGTGGGTGGCTTACCCCAAACCTGAGACACACAGACAAGAACAAAGAGATGGAGATAGAAATGATGAGGATAGAGACTGAATGTAAAATTTAAAGGAACTTATCCAGGACTCAAAAGAGAATCAGTTAAAGTTTAACTTTCTTCTGTAATTGTTACTTTTAAAATCAAAGTGTTTCCAAATTGGATTGTTTATATATTGATCCTTTACAACAACAAAAAATACATGCATTTTACAGTTTATGGAGTGTTCTCAATGACATGTTGAGATAGGTAAGGAAACAGCTGTTACAGTATATTGAGGTCGCCCTACTGTTTTTGGTTTAAAAGTGATGTCCATTGTGTTGGTTTTCCCAACAGTGATCCTGGTGTTTTGCAAGATGACACTTTTAGAATCCTTCCGTGGGGATAACTTCCCTGCTGCTGCAGTCGATGGCTGTTTGTGCACTTCACTTGCTCTAGCAGTGCTCTGTATGAGAAACCAGGATTCATTAAAAAAAAATTCTATGCACACATTATAAATTAAAGGTCTTCAAATGTCCCATTCAGGTAAGTCAAAGAGGGAGATGGGGGCTAATGGACAGAGCAAGAACTGTTTAGCTGCATCAAGGCAGACAAAGACCAAGCATAATCATACAAATGTGGGTCATAATAAAGGTAGAGAACAGAGTTAGTCGTTCACAAGGATGGGGTCAGGCTCACCCCCTTGTGAAAAACATGACTGTTTAAAAGATATTACATTGGCTCGGGAAAACTTCCTGAAACCGTGGACAGTAAACACTGTTCTGTTTGCAAATGACTTTGTTTACACATTCTCAATTCCAAGCAAACATCCAATACTCAGAATACTATATAATACGTTTCAAGACAGTTAGAATTAACTTATTTCATGTTTTTTATTTTTTATAGCAATTATTTTTAATTGCAGATCTGATAAAAAGTTACATTTCTAAATCAAAATACATTTTAAAAATTTTAAAACTCCAAGATATCCAAAGTCACCTCTCCAGTATCTAAGTACATTCTGTTGAAATAATATTGAAATATTTAATCCCAGGCCTAAATTCAATGCGTAACCTTGTAAACAAAATGAATAAAAAATAATGATTAGGCCCTAAATAGCAAAAGGCATGACTTACTACGTTGTTTTTTTTTGGAAAGATTAAAAAAATCTATAGAATAGAGTTCATGGTTTACGGGCTGGAAATCTAAATGTTACAGACAGAGGGATGGGATCATTTCCTCATTCGCTTTGGAAATTCGATTAAATTAAAAACAGTAGAAAGTCAATAAATCTAACCCTGTACATCATCAAGTTTATTCTGAATTCACAACCCATTTCAAAGAGTTGGGACAGGGGCAGCAAAAGACTGGTGGAGTTATGAAATGCTCAAAAACATCAGATTTGTCCATTCTATAGGCAGAGGGTTATTGTATAATCACTGAGTATGAAAGGGTGACCTTGAATGTCTTATTCATTTACAAACGAGATGGAAGAGGTTCACCACTTTTTGAAAACTGCAACAGAAACATTTGTCAACCTGTAGTTGCAAAGGTTCAGATGATTTCCTCATCTAGAGTCCATTATATCATCAATAGATTAAGAAAATCTGGAGAAATCTTTGCAACTAGAGATAGGTTACAAGGAACTTTGCAATCATTGCATTCCATTTTGTTTAGACTTTACATAATGTCTCAACTTTTTTTGAATCGGTGTTGTATTTATCTCTACCATTTTTGTTTTAAGACCACGAAAAGCACCAACCAGATGGTTATGATGGTGATTTCAAAATGAAAGAGAATGATAAAAGTTAGATTCACAAACAGTTTGAGTGGTAGTGATTAACATTTACACTGATCAGCAGGGCAAGACTTAAGCTTTATAGAAACACAAGATAACAAATTAAATCCCTTTTACCACATCATTTTTTAATGATGTTGTTGTTTCACTTCAGACGAAAAAATATTATTTAAAACCCACTAATTTCCTTGATATTATAATCAACTATAAATAAGAAACACCTGTCTACATCAGCGTAATTGAGGTTAGTTCTTTAGGTTAATGGAAAATGCGTTAAGATCATCTGACCTCTCTGCTTAAGAACTTAATAATTGTTACAAAGGATCATTAAGCACCCTACAGGGGAAAAAGGGAGAAATTGGCCTAGTTCGTGCTGGTGTGATTAAAATCATAGGTCCCTATCTACAGAGCATTCAGTGATGACTGATAACCTTTGTCATAGGCTAATGTTACCTTTAGCCATTACTGTTCAGTTAAATGTGTTATTAAAAGTAGCTTCATCAGAAACAGACAAACAAAATAGACATTCATACACTACAAAAAACTGTAGTTGTGGTAATATTATTGTTTTGCCTGCATGCATTTGTATTTTTATCCGGCTGTGACTCTCCTCCCTGTAGTAGATGCAGGTTGACCGGGCGCTGAACATTCTCTGACTCTGAAGCTGGATGATACTATCAGGGCCTTTCAGGAACTTTACATCAATCACATTCAGGTGGAATCCTTGTTTCAGCATTGTCCTTTTTTTTAAATTAACTTCTTCATTTCAAACATTCAGATCTCAACATTGTTGTGCCTTTTCAATTCCTTATCCAAATATGAATGCGTTCAATTATCTAATTATATCATCTCAAGTAAAGGAAAGAGGGAGTTTTAACATTAGGCAAAAGAAAATGTATTGAACACAACTGATTATTCCGCCGTCTCCTGAAATACCTGCTGCTTATACATGAACTAATTCATTTCATCAAGATCTATCAAAGACACTGCCAAATCTTTAAATATATGGATTTATTTTTGAGATGTTATACTTCCTGTCCTTTCTCTTTCACTCTTCCACTGACAACTTCTCCCTGGTCATTCTAGCCTGTTAAACGCGTAACATCCTGTAACAACATACTTTTCTAATGGATAAACTCAGGCTAGAATTAACGGATACACTTATGCAGCTGCCCATTGTAGAATAAGCATTATGTTCATAATGAAAACCCATATGGACCTTGGTTTGAATTGAAAACAGGAGACTGTGCATAAAAACATCAGATGTATGAGAAAAATGCCATTGAACTTAACAACTTAAAAAATGAGTGAGTACTTCTTTAATGACATTTTTCAATATTGTCAGGGAAAGAGTCGAGACTGTCGGATACAAATCCTTACGGCGATGAATATCCTCGTCAAGACAGTAGAAGTGGAATGTTGGGGCCCCCTGTACAGATCTGGCATTCGCCAACCTATCATTCAAGCCTTCATGGACGATCTGACGGTCACATGATCCGCTGGCTGCTTCACTGTCTGAATAGGCTCATTACATTGGCTAGAATGGCCTTCAAACTAGTCAAATCAAAGTCCTTGATCCTGAGGAAAGGGGGAGTGGTGGACAAGTATCGCTTTCATCTGGATGATGTCCTTATCCCATCAGTGTCCCAGAAGCCCGTGAAAAACTTTGGAAAGATCTTCGACGGAACCCTGAGAGACATGGCGGCAGTCCAGTTAACATAAATGGAACTCAAAACATTGTTGTCAGCAGTGGACAAGTCAGGACTCCCAGGGAAGTTCATGGCCAGGATCTAACAACACGGGATCCTGCCAATACTTCTTTGGCCACTGCTAATATACAGAGTCCCAATTACTACTATGGAGGGCTTCAAGCGAAACATCAGTCAGTTACTTCTGGTGGGAAGTGGCGGGCTCAGGATGCATGGCTGAGGCCTGGATGCAGGCTGAGGCCTGGACATGACGCGGCCATGCGTCAGCGAGGACGTTGGACTGACTGGGACCATGCATCTGCCCGGAAGATCCGGTGGACACAACTTTGGAAGTCAAAACCAGCGAAACTCAAATTTCTGAAACACTCAGTGTAGGATGACCTCCCTAACCCATCCAATCTGCATAGTTGGGGTCTTTCAGAAATTCTAGCAAAGCCGCTGTGCCTGGCAAGAGGTTCCCTGGAGCACATCCTAAGCTGGTGCCCGAAAGCCCTGGGAGAGGGGAGGTACACATGTAACATGACCTGGTGTTCACGGCAGTAGCAGATACCATCTGCACTGGAATACAACAGAGCAAATGTTAGCTTCAAGTAAGGCACAGCATCGCCTTCATCAGGGCAGGGAACAGAAACCAAGCAGAGCGGAAGACCTCAACTGGGCTCCCAGCCTCAGCTTGTATCTGGCAGCTGAAATTGAACACTGTGACACAGCTGATGTTTCAGGCACATTGCCTCAACGAAACTCAGGTCAGACATGGCCTTAACATCTGTCTCTTCAAAGCAAGTGATGCTCTTCGAACGTAGTCCCCTGTGAAAAGCCCATGAGTGGAAGGTCAAACACGATGATCTGTTAGAGGCCTGCAGAGGGAATGAATGGAAGGCCTGCTGTGAGCCTATTAAGGTGGGCTGCAGGGGATTTTCCGGGGCAGTCTGTACAACGGGAACTCAGGGTCCTTGACATCAGAGGGTAACAGGACAGAAAAGCCACCAGGAACATGACTGAAGCTGCAGAAGGGTGTTGAGGTGGTTGTGGATTACAAGGAGCGATCCATGGTATAGCATGCTGCTTGGACACAAGCCAGGCACTAATGATCACCATTTGGATCGCCCAGGTGAGGGGGTCTGATGATCAAAGACCCGAAACACCCGACTACCAATAACACCACAGATGATGTCCAAGTTGGTTTCTCTAAACCAGCAATGTGTTAAGGAAAAAATTCTTAGTAAAGTTTTGAAGAGTATTTTTTTCCTGAATTTGTTGAAGTTACAGTATGAGTAATGTATTAATTTTACAAATTACAATTCCCTGAAATGAAATGGTCTAGGTGAGTTTTCACTGCATATCAGTTAAGCTTTTCCATTTTGTTGGTATTTTCTGAACACTCACACACTTTGTTTTTACTTTTGTATTCTAAAATGCTCATTTTTTTTTGCCTTTCATAAAAGTTTCACACATCTTGTGATTTGTTTTTACTTATGTTATTTTATTCTCAACAATGTTGAACCTGAATATTCAGACAGGAATGCCTTCTCTCTGCATGCTCTCTGTACATCATATGCAATTTTGGTGACATTACGTGTGTTTTGTAACATTCTAAAAATAATAAAAATGAGCCGTTGCTCTTGTGACATCACAATGTGGCGAGGCGTTCTCTTGAAATGGTATCCATTACTGATGTCTTCGTTCCTTTGATGCCTTTGATGTTCAGAGGTAGGTTTTTGACCTTGGCAGGAGGTTTGCACCCTTCAGTGATTTTTCTTTTGTTTTACCTAGTTCTTGTTTCTTTTTTTAATCATTCCTGATTTAATTTGTTTAGCCTTTGGTAAAAACTTTTTCATATCATGTTTTTTTAAATATATTAATCTTAATGTCTGACAAACCTTCAAAGCTTGAAAGAACCAGTAGGTCAAACACTAGAGTATTCATAGATCTGGTGTCAGGCTAAATCTCTTCTATAGGATATATAGAATGGGATAGTATAGGATATACCCTTTGTAGGCTTCATGACATCAGGAAAAATAAACAGTTTATTACCATAGTGACTACCTACACTTTTTAATGAATGAGAAAGAATGAAAAGTAAACAGAGAAAAGTAGAATTCCATTTCAAGAACAACACAGAGACCGAAAGCATGCAAAGTTTGAAACGACAAGTTTTAATGATTAAAGCGTTCTGTTAAAAATCACTTAGACTGAGTTATTTTGATACCTTTCCTTTTGCAGGTTTAGCGTTGCCCCCTTTTCCTTTTGTTTTTTCCTGGGAATCCATCCCTTCTTTGATCAAGTCAATTATCCTGGTGTCTGAAAAATCATTGGCGATTTGGAGGCAGTTTTGTCCTGAAGAAAAATATGTAAATAAAGAGAATATTCTCAGCCATATAACAGTTGAAAGCACAGTGTACTTAATGCTAAATCTGTCTGAAAGGACAATACAGTCATTAATGAAATAAATAATGCATGAATGTGAATAATTATTATGAATGATAGAATACAGTCCAACCCAAATCTTTTGGTCTCTATTTCCTATGAGACTTCATCAAAATTCAATTCTTACAATCAGCATCTCAAATTAAGTTTTCTGGTGGTCAAACCTTTCTTGTTCTCTGCATCTTTATCGGCACCCGCCTTGATGAGAAAGTCCACACAGGAGAGTTGAGAGCTCTGGATGGCCCTCATAAGGGGTGTGCCTCCATATATGGTCTCTGCGTCTATGGTGGCACCAGCATCAAGCAGGAGTTGGATTATTTCTACTTGGCCAGCATGAGCCGCATGGTGGAGGGGAGTCCAGAAGAACTGGTCACAGGCATCCACATCCGCCCTGTCAGGAACAGGTAATAACACCGTGTGTCAAAAGAGTCCAAGGCAAAGTGTCACACTGACAAAACTCTGACCTGTACATCCCGTCAAGTAGAAAGTTATTTTTAAGTAACTGTATAATCGGTCGTATGTATATTATTCATCTGTTTTGTTGTTTAACATAATTAATAAATGAAATGGGAATGACATGTCAGCAACACTTAAGTATTAGACACACTGATTCCCTTAACACACTAACAAGGAATATTTTCAGAATGACTCCTTCTTGGATCATGTAATAACATTTGGTGCTAAATAGTTTGCTGCTGAGTGGCTGTATATTCAATTACTCATAACAACTTCAAATATAGAATGTAATCACTTAAGTAAATAAAGCTTTCTTAAGAAACAGAGTGCCCTACATTTAAAGCTTGCAGTAGAAGAACCTATATATCCAAATTTCAGACACTGTCATTTTGAAGAAAGATAAATTTAAACCTGCATTAAATATTCTATGGTGCCTGTGAAGTCAAAGTCAAAAGTAGTAAGCATTGTTTGTAATACCCATTATGGTATTTAGAAACAGTTATCTCTCTCTAGCACTATTCCTTGTTATTGTCAGGACCTACCATTCCTCAGCCTCCTTCAGTACCATGTCAACATAGTCATGATACAGTCCTGAAATCTTTAACACCAAAAATAAAAATTAAGGGTCTTTCTTACCCACGACTGAGGAGATACTGAGCCACCTCATAGTTGCCACTGGAACAGGCCACAGTCAGTGGGGTCTTGTAAAACTGGTCTACAACATCCACAGGAACCCCCTGACTAAAAGCCAGGTCTAGAGAAGCCAGGTCTCCACTTTTCACACAGTAGTTGATATTGACATACACCTTCTCTGACTTGTCTTTGTACCATCCTGAGTCATTCATTATGGGATGCTCAGGAGGATAATCATGTTCGGGTTTTTGAATGTCGGAGTAGTTGTTGTATGGCTCAATCATGAATTGAGGTGGGCCTCCATCTTGTCGCCGAGGCATTTGCTCTGGCGGGAGGGTACAAATGGGCATGGGGAGCTCAGATTTACCTTTCTTCTTTCCTCCTTTTCCTTTCTTTCCTCCTTTTTTCACTTTAGGCATGTAAGAGGCGATGAGGAATGGTTTCTTGATATACCTGTCACCTTTGATGAACTCGTTCATTTTAACAGAACCCACATTTCCCTCATCGAGGACTGATATGACTGTTTGAAGCTGGTCCGGTTCAACTGGAGCTTTAAGTTGTTCCAACACTGTTATTAACATTTCATTGTTAACTTTCTCTTTATTCCCAGTGGCTTGTAGTAATTCATTCTGATTTTCATGGGTCCAGTCATGGAGGGTCAGAGCCCATAAATCTGACATTAATTTGGATCCTTTATCTTTTCCTTGTGGCGCCTGCGCTTTCTTCAGCTCCTTGAATGCGGCTTTGTGACCAGCGTTTTTGGCAATCTGACGTGGGAGCAAGCCCTCCTGGTTCTTCAGTTTGGCGTTGCAACCTGGATCACATAGTAAAGTTTTAGTATAAATATAAACAGAACTTTGAATTAGTTTAGTTTGAATTAGTTGAATATCAAACTGGGTTTGCAGCTGCACATTTCGACAATTAACCTTTTAGTCCAGTACTTTGCCAGTATATCAATGAGAACATACTATCTTCCACTATCTAACCAATTTAACGGCTTAACATTTGGTGTAAATTTGTTATCAGTTGTTTTGGGGATTAAAAATGAATCCCAATTTTTACAATTGCACCAATGCTTTTTTCTGAAACTGAAGAACAGTAGCTATTGAGTGAACATTCATTTCTAGCCTGAACTATGCCTTAAAGAATGTAGGCATCGTAACCACACAACTATGTTGAATCATTGTTCTGCATTGACATCAGTGAATCAATTATCGTTGGTCTTGCTGAGAGTACCTCTCTGTGCCAGGAACCTGCAAGAGTTTTCATCCCCAGAGGCGGCGGCGTAGTGTAGCGGCGTGCATTCATCCATGTCGATCGCAGCGAAGTTTGCTGAATATGCAGAGAGCACCTGGGTCACCTGAGAACACCAGAGCAAAGTTTGACCAAATCCCAAAGAAACTATTGTAAGTTGAATAACAAAAAACAAATATGTTACAAACCTAAAGAACATAGCAGAAACAGATCACCCCAATCTAGTGCTGGACAGTAACAAAGTACATTTAGAGAGCTGTACTTAAGTAATTTGAGTTCCTTTTTATTTTACTGCAATACTTTATACTTCTACTCCCTTAAATCTCAGAGGGAAATATTACACTTTCTACTCCACTATATTTGCCTTACAGCAGTAGTTACCAGTTACCTTTCACATAATGAAAGGCAGACGTGGAAGGTAGAAGTTATAAAACGTTGACTTTTAAAGGATATGTGGTTCAGGACAGCAATGCTTTGAACAGACTATGATGATCTTAAATATATCAAACAACTCAACAGCCTCTAAAGAACCTTTATCCTCTACAGCAATGCAAAATGCTTTAGTAGGTAGTAAACATTAATGCAGCAGAAATATAAATACAGGAACTACCTTTATAATAATAAAATAGAGCTAGAGTCCATTTCATTGCATGGTTTGGACTTTGACTTTAATAATTTAAGCACATTTGTCTAACAAAAACTCAAAAGAAAATTCCAGGAAGCAACTTTTGAGTGGATTTTTCAGCAAGGTATTAGTACTCTTACTGAAACAAAGAATCTGAATACTACCACCACTGTAATCAAATAAGTAAAAACTAAGATAAGTGGGGCAGGTACAACACCTCAAAACAGCCCCCCATGGCGGCATAGTGTATCACAAAGGTACGATTTCCGTCCATGGCATTAGGGCTCCCCCCTTTCTTGAGAATGGCTCTGACCAGGTCCAGGGAGCCGGCCTTGGCTGCCTCCATCAACGCTGTGACGCCAGTGTTCTGAAGAGAGGGGCGAAGCAGTTTATGGTTAAAAGCCAGAATGAGGAATAATTGGGCTGAAACTATTTCAGGATCACAGTACAAATACAAGAATAGCTGTAGACATTCCTACACAATCCATTCCACTGTCACCGTTAGCGTAATTCCACAGTGTTTAACCTTATTTGTTGCATTGGGCTCTGCTCCTCCTTTCAGCATGAGGAGACACATTTCAGTGCAATCCTTGGCCTTTTCACACATCAGCTGAAAAACATGAATCCCCTTATTTGACACGTTGTTGACATCTGCCTGGCCCTGCAGTGCCATCTTCAGGCAGCTGGTGTGGCGCTGGGTAGGATAAATACAATAGAACAGCACACCTACAGTGAGAGTGGGAAAGGGTATCACAAAACAAACGAGAAAGAAAAATGATTTGACTTTAACCTTTTTACTAAATATCAAAAAGGGTATTACTAATCATTTTGGTCACCAGTCCTTGTTCTTTAATAAAGAGGCAGGAACAATTGAAGTTTCTTAGCTCATGAAAGAATGAAGAACAGGACAAAGCCACAACAGACAGAAAGGTTTTCACCAAATCTCACTTCATTTGGTGCAACATGGTGAATGTTATTTGCAGTGTTACCACAGAAGGAGGGTCCTGGGTAGAAACCCCTGTACAGTATTTACATGTTCTTCCCATGCGTGAGTGGGTTCCCTTCAAGTACTCTGCCTTCCTCCCACAGTCCAAAAAACATTACAAGATATAGGTGACAACCATCATTCATTCATTTTCTGTCACCAGTTATTATGTGCAGGGGTCATTGGGGGGCTGGAGTCTATCCCAGCTGACGAGAAGCAGGGCAGACCATTGAGAAGCCGCCAGTTCATCACAGGTTCACACAATTCATGCTCTCACCAACACCAACGGGCAATTTAAAGTCACCAATTCACCTGTATTACATATTGTTTGACTGTGGAAGGAAGCCGGAGTATCCAAGAGAACTCATACAAACGGGGAGAACACGCAAACTCTGTGCCGAAAGGTCGGACAGAGGTGGATTTGGACCCCGGACCTTCTTGCGGTGAGGCATCGGCACTAACCACTGCACCACCCGTTAGGTAATAACTGTATAGGTGAATTGTAATACAGATAATGGATGGATGATTCTATTTGGTTCATTGTGTGCAAAGAAAGACCCTGGGCCTACTCAAGGGACTGTTTGATAAAACATGGTCTGACTTCACAGATTTTGCCACTGTTATCCCCGGAATAAAGAACAAATCATAGCTCTAGATCCAGAACCACATCCAGGCCAAAGTGTAATGGATTTGTATCTGGACATTCTTCACCTAGGTAACAATTTGGGCTACTTCTTTAATCCGTGTGTAGAAAGTCTGCAGATTCCTTTTAAAAACTAGAAAATGTATATTCACGGACACAGACGTCCTTGTTACTGCGCTGATGTGGACAGACCATAATATCTAGAATAGGTGTATTCAGTAGACTGACATTAACATCATCTCGGCTCTAATACCCCTAAAAATGTAAAAAAAAAAAAAAAGAAAAAGAAAAAAAAGTAACAACTTTTGAAGACAATATGTGGAATTTCATTGAATTCTGTTCATCAGGTTTTGAGTTGATGCGTATAAACGTACTAAAGCCTGTTCTGCCTCGGCAGACTGATGGCGTATGAGAATTGCAAATTCTTTCTACATTTTTGAGTCAGGTGAAACTGTATACACTTTGTGAAACACAGCTGATTAAAAATTCTTCATTATTTGGTTTTCCTATTAAATTCTTAATTTATTAAAATTCAAATTTAATGTGTTCTTCCCTGTAAAAAACATTGTGTTCATTTGCATAAAGAGCGATCACTGAAGATACGTATGGAGATAATCTATCATGTCAGATGTGACAACAAATGCTACTCGACCAGCCTACATTACAAATACAACAGAGTATTGACATTCAGCCTACTGAGAAAAGGCTCTGTTGAGTGTTGAGATGGCTATTACATGTTGTTGGGGAGTACAAGATGGTGTCAGGTTACTCAGTGTGTCTCACAGGAGAGGAAGCTCATTAGTGGCTGAGCTGTAATTACATGTAGCCATGCAGCCTGACACACAAATGTGCTGCACAGACAATAGGTGAAAGTCTGCATTCATGCACACACACACACAAATATTTTTCTGCCTAACCTTAGCTCTCGCTATCTTCCTCCTTCTCATTCACTCACTCTCATAAGAGAGCCATTTCTGTGATTGATGGACCGGACACACTGTAATTAAGGTCATTATCACAACTGTTTTAAAAAGAGCCTGAAGAGGAGCTATGCATCCGCTGATTGGAGTTGTCCGGGATACCAACTCTTCATCAATATATAAACAGAAGCGTCATGCATTTTCATGAGTTGTAAGTCAAGATCAGGCATTTAGAATGAGCTTGTTGGTCTAACCTGAGATGGAAAACACCTGTATTTAAGAAATCGACACTTCGACCTCAAATGAGAATACATAAGTGGAAGGGAAGCTGTTCCATTCCATTCCCTCTTAAGTTCAAAGCCAAATGATTGACTACAGCAGGTACGTTGCTGCAGAATCAAATATATTCTGAATTCTGATAAAATACAATACGAATGTGAAAGAAGCTACTTTTTTAATGTTAATCAGACCCGTCAGTCTGAGAGAGCTACAGCGCTTCTAATATTTGGAGGTAGGACGATGCTCTGATTTACATTTGAATCGTGAGTTATTCTTTTAAGGTGAAATAAATACAAACAGACAAAAAGATGGAAAGGGATTTTGTCATTATTTCCATTTCTAAAGTTTATCTTATTGTACAAATAACTACAACAAGCATGAAATACCCAGGATTTCCTGCCTGGAGTGTATTTTATGGAAGACAGTTAATTAAGTTGTCTCTGTCGATTGTGTATCAACAATAAGTTAAAATACTTAAGCATGTACATGACCTTTAAAGTCTATATCACTAGTGGGAAATTTAAGACCTATTTTATGTCAGTATTGGCAAATAGTATTCTAGGAACAACATAAAGGAACATTGGTGGAGGAAACATTTAAAGGAACATTGTCACTTTCATCTCACTTCACTTCTCACCACTTCTGCATCTTTTTTCAACTTCCCATCTTTTTGCACCTCTTGATCTGTTATAACAGAAACGCCATTTTTCTTTCCAAACTAGCCAAACAAAAACTTACTTCACCTCAGAACATGGGGGTTGATGGTCTGTCTCTGCCTCAATTGGTTAGTTGGTGTTACTGTGTGACTTTGGTGACCTTTAAAAACACTGATGCAATATCGCAAACTAACCAATTGAGACAGAGGTAGACAGGAAACTTGCATGTTCTGAAGTTAAATTAGATTTTGCCAAGGAGTCCAGTTTGGAGAGAGCTATAGAAAAGAGAAAAACCCAAAACCTATCGCTTACATGGACAGTTCATCCTCCCAACTAAGTTTTCCTCTGACTTGTCCTGCTTTTTTATCTATTTTCTGTGTAAGTAACAGAACTTTGGAGAAATTGCCCTAGAGATGTCTGCCCTCTCTCCAATATAATGGAACTAAATGGCAATTGGCTTATGGTTTTAAAACCCCTAAAAGATAAATCACAATAAATCAACTCCTGGTTACTCATGAACTGGTTACTAAGAATAACCTTGTTGTGAACTTTTTCATGTAAGACCTACTTTTCTTTCAACGATAGAATCAACCTTTCTAGTAGTAAGAATAGTTCCTACAAAACAAACTGATCACAACGAAGTCTGGATTATTTTGATTTTGATATACATGATTTCTTGAAAAGACATTGCTGAACAAGAAGGTACCGGGTACGAATCCACCTCCGCCAGCTTTTCTGTGTGGAGTTTGCTTGGCCTCCATGTGTCAGTGTGGGTTCTCTGTGGGAACTCCAGCTTCCTCCCATGCAATATAGGTGAATTTGTGACACTAAAATTGCTCGCATGAGTAAATGTGAGTGGTTGTATGGCTCTATATGTCATTGCTGTGCTGAACTGGCGACTCGTGGTGGTGCTGGTGTAACCCCCTCTCGCTTGATGTCAGCTGGTATAGGCTCCAGCCCTACTGTGACCCTGAACAGGATAAGCGGTTGTATATGAATGAAAGGAACACAAAACTTGTTTGGGGCCCAGGTTAACTGGTGCTAACTGGAACAGTTTGTGATACGTTTGACAAACTTATATCACTGTTTTGAAAAACTTTGATACTTTTGACACAAATATTACTGTTTCCATCCATACCAACCTATGGATGGAAACAGGTTATACGCTGTGGCAACCCCGAAGGGAAAAGTTGAAAGACAAAGAAGAAGAAGAAGAAGTCGAAGAAGAAGAAGAAGAAGAATGGCCTAGTTTGGATAATTAAGTGTGGTTGTATGAGATGCTTATTGATAGTTATAATCACTGTAGTTGACGGCCGGCACCAGCAAAGTTCAGGGTGAAGGAGCAGGAAGCTAAACAATATATTTAAAAAACATGTTTTAGATACTCAAAAGTCTAAGTTTAAGCACACATTATATTTAGAATATTTTCACTGCTTTACATTTCTGTCACACCTTTTCCCACAGGAAACCACCAAATACTGGTCTCTCCAATGCAACCAAACTCCTTAAAGAAAACAATAAATTCCCCACACAGAACAGAGTTGTTGGTCTGCTGCTGCCAAGATCAGTTAGTTTTACGATGTGTGTCTTCAGTGAATTCGAACAAACGGTTTAAAACACCAAAGTCAACCCAACAACTAACAAATCAAGGCAGTAACTCCTTGGTTCTGTAAGGTAAAATTACGGATTTTCCTTCGAGTGTCTGGTTGCTTTGGAGAGAGCGGTATTTTGATCATATGACGGTGGTTTACCGTTAGAAAAGTCTGTTATACAGTGAGGTAAAGCGGTGAAAATCTTCCAAATATAGTTTATACTTTTTTCTTCTTCTTTATGTGGTTCTTTCAAAATAAATGGCTCAAAGACTGTTTTCATTGTGTAATTTTGAGTAACACATGAGTGTGCTAATATCATTCTATATATCAGCACCTAAATATGTTAGTATTGACACATTATAATACATATCTATGTCAATCTCTGTGACACAGTCACTATGTTAATATATTTACCGCTAAACGTGTCACAAATAACCTAACATGTTTTGTCCCAAATTCAACTCAATGATGTATAGAAATCGAACACAGGCTGTGTTCATATTTACACATTTCTGGTAAGAGTGTACTTCAAACATAAATGAGAAGCATTGATTGGCTGTCTGATTCCCCTTGGATGTCCTTAAACTCCTCCTCCTTTATATTTCCTTGTGACAGTTTCTAAATAATCTTGTATTCTGTTTTAATCAACAAACCTTGTTTTAACTGACACAACTGTCTCTCATCGATTAATCCTGCTTGCTGTTGAGTTGTTACAATATGTGACCTTGACCTCTGGAAGAATACGTTTATGTAGACTTTTGGTTGTTGGCTTGTCTTGCACTTAACAAATTTCAATCTGATTAAAATTTGATTAAATAGAGGATTAAATCCATCATATCTGCTCTATTCAGGTTTCTACTCAAGCATTTAATTTCCCCAGAACCTTACTTCTGTGCATGCGGCGCTCACCTTTGCCCTCATTGTCCTGGAGCCTAAAGCTTGCATGGCTCTGGGCCAGCATTGCCACTACGGCGTCATTGCCCTGCTCAGCAGCGAGCATTACAGCAGTGCGACCCTTCTTGTCCTGAATGTCGGGTTGCGCTCCCTTGGAGAGAAGGAAGCTGACAAGGCCTGTCAGGAATAACAGAGAGAAGAAGTACAGTCAGGGAATTAAGTGTATTTCACATTATTATTATTATTATTATTATAATTTCTGGTTTGCTCTACACTCTAGGAACGGCTTAGATTCTACTATGTTCCACATCCTAAAAATTTAGCATTAAAATTTGCACCATAGTTCAATGCAAATGTTCTGTTTGCTTCCTGGCTATAACTTAGATTATTGTATAACATCATAAAGCATGTATAAAGGTGTGAGAGTCTGAAAAAACAAGTCATGTTAAATGGAGATTTAAGGAGTTGCTTCGCCTAAACAAAGTCACAGTAAACCTTATGTTCAGAATATTCACATTATGCTGACAAAGACTTTCTGAAGCATTTTCCTTCAAATGCTGACTTAAGACCAGCATGACTTCGTATGAAAATTCAATCAGAGGAAATGTGTCCTGTCCTAAAACACAGTGTAATCTGATGAAATAGAGAAGATTACCCTCATTGTTGGCTGCAACTGCTACATGAAGCGCCCCAATGCCGTCCTGAGGCTCTTTGAGATTGATGAGGTTTTTAACACCGAGTTTGGTCATCTTCTCTATACGCATCTTATCCCCTTCATGGATGTGCTGCAAGAGGCAGTAGATCTGACGGACCTCCAGGCGGCCCTCTGCGACTCTGCCACTCATTATGAAGCTAGAAACTGGTGGAAACAAAATATACAGGGCTTTGCAAGCTGATGACCAGGAGCAAAATGCAATTGTGTAGCTTTTTCACTTAAGAATTGTGTTCCCAGTTGAAACAGGATCTCAATCACATTGCATTTTAGTTCGATATAAACATCACATTGTCATCAGTAAGCCATGTAGGCTTGTCATCAACGTTGAGGTGACACTGAATTTTGGTCGGACATCAAAATCTGTCAAAAACAAACATCTAACAATCCTCTGTAACCACTTATCATGTGCAATGTTGCAAGTCCCACTCATACCTACGGGCAAGTCACTAATTCACCGATTTGCAGACAATTTCACTAGCAACAGATAGTGTCATGACTATTTAAGACAATTCTTCCATCTGTCATTTTGGCAGCGTGTCCAGGATAGTGTGACATAATCACATTGAAAATACTGAATCTGGTGATCAAAGTATGAACTTTCTGGTGAACAAGAAAGTTATCATAGCACAGAAAATTCACAACAGTGAGAATACAAATATCAGTGGTACAGAATTAAGTGAAGATGAAACAATAGCTGAGACCATGCTGATTCAGTAGAGTGCCATAATCTATCAAGTATAGTGTCAAATCTACCTCAAAAGTAAAGGAGCTACGTCCTGAAAAAAACCCACAATTAATGAATTCAATTACAATCTAACGTCTAATAAAGAATAGACTTCAAAGTCTTTCTAATATCCTGTGCCATCTGGATTTAATCCAACATGGCAACTCCTCTGATGCCGATAACGTTACAGAGAAGTCTGTAACTTCTCCATAACTTCCTGAAGTTCCCATTTCAAGCACAGCAAAAACCAGGTAATTATGATGACGTCCTATCCTTACGTACAGGCTACGTCATCTTCCTAACTCATAGCGACAAACCAGTTTAAGTTGATAGCGTATGACAGATCGCAGTTGTTCCGTTTTTACCATTTAACGGTTGCTGACTATCACCCTATAATATACAAGAAGAAACAAAGTAGAATGAGCGTAAATGAAGCATTTGACGACATAAAAAATAAATGACAAGGCATTTTACCGTACTGTTTAAATGTTCAGGTGGGAGATAGCCGATCTGTGTTTTTTTAGTTTTTCCCACGAGCGTTTGTACTTGCCGTGCTATATGCTGTCTTTTCTAAGTCATCTTAAGTCCCTGCACGTTATAAAATCTATACGCACTACTTAATTCAAGGAGTTTTAGCGTGACGTCAGAGATGATGGGCATGTGCTTCGGCCGCCAATTTGGTGACAATCACGCGGGTAAACAAAGCAGTACCGATGTAAAGGAAACGAGTATATCGTGACGTCAGTGAAAGGGCTAAAACGAGGCTAATGTTTCCTGCCATCTCAGTGGCCAAACAATGTGGTGAAGATATGTTTGCCATACATGTTCCTGCTGGTGTTAACACGTTGATTATTTTTAGCTGGTTTTTGGGGATACACTCTTGCTGACAGGGACAAAAGTGTAGCCTAAGTATTGTTTTTGTTTTTCATTCCAATCAACAATCAGCTCATCTCAACAATCCTTTTTGGGTGTCTTTCTCTTCCTCCATAGATGTATCCAATAGTTTTCCATCATTTGTTTCATTCTTCAGCACAGCATCCTGCTCCCAGTTGGAGATTTTCACTTGTGACGTCTTCGCAGCTCACAAGCAGATTTGTAAAACACGAGATTGAAGACCCTCCAAGTCTGACGAAACTGACGTGGCAGCTGAACCATATAGTTGATATGAACCACATCAACATGTAATCCATCTCTGGTTAAGTGCTTTATAAACACACTTTCTTGATACAATGTCAGCTCCCTATTCCAGTCCCATCATAAACTTCATGACATAACTGCATTACTTTTCTTCTCCTTACTACCAACATCTTCTTCCAATGTTACTTGAGAGTCAAAGTGCACTCCTAAAAAAAGGAAAACATTCTACCCCCTTGGTAATTTCCATATATGTTAAACAGCTTCTCTGATTTTCTTGTGTGTAAATAGCATATTTTTCTCCAGTGAATATCTAAATCCCATTATATTCCCCACCTTTCCAATTGCGTTATTCCTTTCTGTAATTTCTTTCAAAATATATATTCTATGGTAATTCCGCTCTTCGATAAAGCTCCATCATCTGGGCACAAAGACCATCCAATGTCTGCAGCAGGAATTCTCTCAAATATATCATTTATCATAATTGAGAACAATGTTGGGCTTATGACATATGAGATATCCCCCAGTGAGAACCATGTTCAACTATGAGTTTTCCCAACAGCTTTAAATGTATTTTGAACTAAATTGAACTTCCATTTGGAAGATCTATGATCCAATTCAATATATTTCCCTTAGCACCAATTTGATGATCAGTCCATCTTTCAACATATTGTAGGCTTTCTTTCTTCACGTCAAAATGTTGCAACCATTTCTTTGTTAACCTGAGATTTCTGTATGTCATCTTCAAAGCAAAGAAGTGGGTTAATTGTGTTTTAGGCCTCTTCTATTTCCACTCTTGACATTCAGCCACCAAGTCCCTCCTTTTGAGATTGTGCCTTAACCTTTCATTTACCATCTTTTCCATTACCTTAAAGATATGAGATACAAGAGCAGTGGGTCTGTTATTGAATGGGTTGCGAGAGTCTTTCCCGGGCTTCCTGATTGGAAATGGAATTGCCTCTTCCCGAATTGTTTTGTATAGCAATAATAATAATTTGCTTTATAAGGCGGGATGCGGATGCAGAGTTCATCATCTCACTCTTGGCCATAAACATTGGCTGTCTATCTCATTTTCTTTCGCACTACCCTTACACCTAAAAAATATAACTGAAGAGTTATTCTCAAATTTAAAGAAAAGTATTAATATGGTAAGAAATGTAATTAAAAAGACAATACAGATCTGTGCCAGCAGTGTCTGATTTATTGAATTACAAACCTATTACTACTGTTGATGCTGTTGCCTTAAATTGTGTAGGTTCCCTTTTTTGCTGAGAAAACAGCTCTTTGATGCAACGTGTTCTGACACCTTTCTCTCAGAACCATCAATAACCTTTTCACCAGTTTTTTCTACAGTAGATCATTTGTAAGATAGAAGAAAATGATCTAGACTTCGTTCCCAACATGAAAATGCGCCTCAGAAGCCCATGACCCGGTCATGGTTCAACAATATGGCATCAGGTCCAAAACAGTAGGTCCAGAACCTGACCCACCCTGCAGGATGAAAAAGCACAAGGACTCCAGGGAAGAGATCAAATTAGTAATATGTGTAAATGGATGCGTAGAGAAGGAGAGATGGTCTTCATCATCTCTATTCAGAAAGTGCTGTGTATTAATAATTATATGACTCTTTCTGTGTTCAGTAAATCAATTCTCCCGGATCGAGAACGCACCACGAGTTTGTAAGGGTTTTGTAAACGAGCGCTCGGATATATGCATGGCTCCGTCTTCCTGAGACTCGATCGTTTTTCTCTTCGTAGGGATCAACATTGCCTGTTTAAATTTATCCTCTCGTGATCTTATATCTTGTTTCACATTCATCCATATAACGTTATTCCGCTAGTTCTGTTGATTCAGCAAGGCTGCAGCTCCTACCGATATCTGCTGCTGCTTCTTCTTCTCGTTGTTTGGAGTCCACCCTTCTTCACGCTGTTGTTTACATTCTCTTGACCTCAGGAATGGCGGACCAGTAGTTGGAATTATGGGAACTGTGAGGTCAGCTAAAAGCGTTAAAAACCCAGTCCCTAACTTTGTGCCGAAAGTAGAGCATAAAGTTCCATGGCAACACAACGCGCGAGAATCCAGGAAGGCGGTGTTTGTTAACTAAGTGGCGCCTGGCGTTGCGTTTCGGCGTCGCTGATTTTCTCTGCAATACGAACTTTACATCCACAGAAACGACTGCATGACATACAAGATAAGATGTAAAAGATATAAGTATATTATTGTAAAGCAATTGTTCTTAAACTTCTTTCAGTATTGTAACCCTTTTTTAAATAGTATTTTCAGCCAAGTTTTATATAGATTATATATATATAAGTTTTATATAGATTTTTAGTTTTATGTTTTCATGTCATTTAACGATACGAAGAGAGTATGGTCGTTACACAAAGAAGAGTTGAAAATGTTAGATTAGATTCCAATAAATAGCACCAAAAAATTCCTGGTTAAGTTGTAATAAGATTTGAAATTTTTACTAATTTTTTTTACCATTCAATCATACCATATTACCATAAAATTGATTTCAACGGGTGTAATTAGTTTGGCCCCATGCAAAAAATCTACGAAAAGGGGACAGTTGGTGGAAACTGGAAACCCGCAAGACCTTGAACTCCAGGCCCCTATTAAGGCTTTTACACTAAACGTGAAACTGAGGCCTAATAGAGGGAAAAGAGAAAATATTCAACAATTGAGACGTATGGGTTCAGAAAACACAAACACTCTCTCTCCATTTGTTGTTGATGGCCGTTATCAGTCATTATTCTTAAATGTTGGTTGTAGTCATTATTGTCTCAACTGTTGTTGTTTGCGTATATTGTATTGTTTCTCTCTATACATATTGTTACGTTATGTGCTTACATAACTGTTGTTGGCAGTTTATGGCAGCTAACCATTGTATAAAATATAAATACAAATATATAAAAATAATTATATTTAATTGTATTTCTTGGATTCATGATTTCATCATACTGAAATTATTTTAGGAATCACGTATGATTCTTTTTTTTTAGGCGAACATGTTTTTAAATCGGAGTTTCCCCAGAGCCTCAAGTCTCTCAATGTGGGGAACTATAGAGATTTTCCTGTGGAAAAGAATATATGTCTAAAATAAATTGAACTAGAGAGCAGAGAGCGCAAACCTCAGCAAAGGCACAACATTGTAACATCATTTTTAAAATGTCACCAGCTCTGGAATATGAAAAAAGTAAAAGTACCTCTAAGTAAAATTTCATACAGATTCATCCATTAATTTATTAGTTATTGCCAAGAATCAAAATCTTCTTATCTCGAAATGGTTAAGAAATTCCTCCTTGGCAGAGGAAACCAAAATGAACTGAATGAAAAATAATCCAGTCTAATCTGATATATATTTAAAGACCACAGGGTGTCACTGAAGTACAGCAAAAGAGATGGCGTCTCAGCTATCTCCTTGAATTTTTAAAATGAACAGAGTGAAGAAAGGCTTGAGCTTGAAGCAGGAGTCAGAAACCATCAGCCCAGCTCTGTGTATTTGTGGAAGTCAAAAACTTAACCTATTACATAAATGGAGTCTCATGTGGCCCAAGCATTGTGTTAAAGAAGCACGTACTCTCCCATTAAAGGAACACAATCCAGATAAAAGTGAGACTGTTGAAATCAGTTTTGTAAAATTGTATCTGTATTTCAGGCACACGTTGCGAAAACATACAAAACATATACAGTACCTGGAAAGGTGAAGTGGTAACTCATAAAGATTTTATATGGGTAAACTGCTGAAAAATATTTACATTCTTTCAATGTTATATAATGCATAAACACCTAAAATTACATTCTCACTATGAAAATTGAAGAAAAACTTTTGTGAGACAAAATAATAATTCATGTGTTATTTCCACCATAATGTGAATAATATGCAATATGCGGCCAAATTTGCAGAAAATATCTAAAGAAAATGTGCAATTGTTGAAGTCCTTTCAAATATATCTACAACTATTACATCATGCACATGTTTTCTTTCCAGGGACATCATCAGATTTAACCGACTAAAGAGGTTTAAAGCAGGTGTTTTCATAAATGTTGTGGGATTTGTAGCATAGCATTGCTGACATGTGTAGTTCATAACATGGCTTACCTAGAAGACCCAATGCAAAATAGACTAACATCGTCTTAACTTTAAATACGTTATCCTCAATCAATTTCAGATGGACCTTATTAGGAGAGAAGAAAAATCCCTATTCTTCCCTTTGGCTCTCTTCCATCTCCGATCCTGTTTCTGGGCACAGCAAATGTCCTAAAATGGTCTTTTTCTTTTTCTGTTGTATGATTTATAAACTCCTGTGGTTTGTGAATTGAAGGGTCGGTGACTTCATTTTGGAGCACTTCCTTCTAAAGAATAGTGGTTTGGCCTGCGTCCCCTTTGCCTACATCATCCTGCATTTTTTCCAAGACAATTGGCACTAAGCGGTGTGTTTCTGGGAATTCGCTTGTGGTCAAATTGAAAACGTAAGCATCAAGACAAGACACTCATGAACTCTGAGTATTTGATATACCCTGGGTGGATTAGACAGTAAATACAAAGAATATCCCCAAATCCTTCAAAGTCTTTCATCTAACATCATTCATCCCTGTAGGCTATCTATGTGTACTCAGTAAATATTTCAAGTTTATAACAAGTTATGCAGGTTTCCGAGGAAAACATGGAATAAAAAAACCCAATGACTCATACTTTTCTTTAAAGCTGTGAAACGTACAAAATGGATGTGGCTTAAAATGACTTTTCCTTCCCTCTTACGACATAAGGTAAAACATAAAATATTCTTCTTTGTGCAGAATGAGTTCAGTCCAGTTCTTTCAGTCACTTTGACCGAAGCTAGTGGCTCTGTCTCTTACAGTCCAGCAGAAAAAATAGATGCTCTCACTTTGAAAGTGTCACTGATAGACTAATTACAACGAGACGGCATCCAATCAGATGGTCTCATAAAGCAGCATGCCACTGAAGATGGTAAAGGGTTCAGAGGAGTAGGCCAATTGGCCTTTGACAAGGTCAATGCATACTGTGTCCCCCTCCTCCAATGGCAGGATGATGTTGAAAACAGCTAGAGCACCAGGGATATGCTTTGCTTCTGCCATGGGCTTCTCCAGGCCTTCAGGTTGATGCCCAGCTGAATCCACACGGGCTACACCCGTGTTGGACTTGGACAACACAGCCTCAATATTCATGTTTTTATGTCCTGTAAGGATGCCGCTGAAGAAGTACTTTCCACTCACTGGAGCTGTGAAATAACCTGGAGGATAGAAACACACAACAAGGTGGACTTAATTTGTATTTACTCATGACATGTCAAATAGTTTATGCACAATTGACATAGCCCAATCTTGCAACAATAAGAAAGTGGAAAATAGCTGGATCCATCCTTTGATCTGGATCCAATTCAAATTTCTTTTAGCAAATTGAATCAAAACACATCTGGTAATTCATATGGAATAGATAGACGACGTTGTAATCTCTCAATTTTCTCTCTAAATTTACAAAAGACAAGTAAATGAACCAGCAAATACACAAACAGGTAGAAACATAGAGTGACCTCCAGAAGTATTGACGGAAAATAAGTCAAATGAGGAGCAAACATATCGTTATTGCCTTTACCATGATATTTCATTGAAATTATTCGTAAAAATCTAACCTTTTATTCCAGCAACAAAATGAAAAAAACATTATATCCTTGCCAAAACAAATTTTTATTGAAAACATGTGCAGCACAATTAGTGGCACCCCTAGGACATCCTGCAATTACAAGGTATCTGAAACACATTTCATGTCCTTTTTCATATTTTTAGGGTTCATCTGTGTGTAACAGTGACTTCTCATTTTACTGGGTATAAATATGAGGTGAGAAAAGGTCTAATTCTCTTTGACATTCTTCACATACGTAAAGACCAGAGAACACAGCTATAATGGGTAAAGAAATGTTGCAGAGCTGCACAAATCTGGCAATGGATACAAAAAAGTCTCTCAACAGCTAAAAATGCTATTTTAATCAGTTAAATCAGCAAATAATAAGTTTAACTGGAGATAAATGTGGGCCATGGTTGGACCTTCCAGCAAGACAATGATCTGAAGAACACCTTAAAAAAACTTTAAAATTGTTCAAAGCTCACAAATGAAGGTTTTGCCATGGCCACCCTAGTCACCTTACCTAAACCACATTATCTGTGCAATGTGGTGGGGAGGAGACTCAGTGTCTACCTCAGAACCTGAAGGACAGGCCCAATACGCAGGAATGGTTTCAGATCTTGTTGTGTTTCTCAAACCTCGTCCCACAGTACAGAAGGAGACTCAGGGCTGTAACTGTGGCAAAAGGGGCCTGCACATAATAGTAAATGTAGGGTGCCAATAATTGTGGGACACATGTTTTAGAAAAAAAAATATTGTTTTTATGTTAAATGATAAATGGACTGTTTTTATACAGCGCTTTTCTGGTCTGCTCCACCTCTCAAAGTGCTTTTACAGCACGAGTCAGCATTCACCCATTCACACAAACATTCCTACAGAGATGATAGAGGCTGTCATGCAAGGTGTCACAGGTTCATCAGGAGCGGTGACCATTCACACCATCATTCATGCGCCAACGTAACAGCCATTGGGAGCAACTTTGGGTTCAGGACGCCCGCTGTACCTCCAGAGCCACCGAATGTTATGTTTTTTTTAATTTTGACCTTTCAGTTAAAGATTCGATTTTTGTATATTATATGAATGTGTGAATAATTTTGAGGGGCGCTGTAACCATGTCATAGGTCGAAGGTAAATTTACATATCTTAAGAGCACATAACCTATTCTTTCTTTTGATATTTCAGTTAACCCACCTCTAAATTCCCATACAAACACAACCCTTTCCTTAAAGTTTTGAAGAACTGGAACTCACCGGTTTTGGGATCGTAAGCATTGTCTTCATTGACAAAGACTTCATTGAACAATATGGTTCCTGTGCTTCTCAGTGGGCGAGTCAAAGCAGCAGAAAACGAAAGGCGTGGCACGTGAGCATCAGACCCTGCAGGACCTGATTGTGGAGGAGAGACAGAAAGTCGGACTTAGTGTGAGATAAAAGTAGTAAAGTAGCGAGGCTTTGGACATGTTGTTTTAAGAACAAAACGTACCTTGTTCCCCTCTGAGACCTGAGATGAAGATAGATAAGATTGAAAAAAAAAGTCATCATTAAATCATCAAACAATCTTTCATGTGAAGTGGATATGATGAAGAAATAGTTTGCAAATGATTATGAATGTTATTATATCAAAAAAAGTCAAATCAAATGACAGCAAGATAAGCTTGTTGTCTTTACCTGGGGGTCCAGATGGTCCCTGCTTGCCCTCTCTTCCTGCGGGCCCCAGTCTCCCTTGAGGTCCTATAGGACCCTGAGATCCAGTCACCCCTTTCTCTCCACGGGGGCCTGGTAGACCAGGTGGACCTGGAATAGAGGAACTTGAATTTAGACACAGCTGGGAAACAACATCTTGAAAATAGAATTCACTATTAATAGTTTATTTTGGAGGAATTCTGAAAACAAGCACTGTAAGCCAAAAAAGTCAAGACCTTTAGCCCAGTGTGACTGAGGATGTGCCTCACCCTCATGTTTACTATAACTCCTCCTTCAGACAGATTTCTGACTTCATAGGCTCTTTAAGTAAATGTTTCTCAGAATGATGGTCTGAGTTATTTCTTTGGTCTATTTTTCCCTTGCCTCCCTTCCACTTAGAGCTACTTTTTATCAAAAAAGTCACATTCCAAGCACTCTGTCTTCTGCAACTCACCCATGAAGTCCTGCTCTATGAAACCGTGGAACTCTTTGACCAAGTCCAAGACTGAGGAGTTCAGTCGGTGTATGTCAGAGTGGACGTCCACCAGCTGGACATTCTGGATACTTTCTATAAGATCTCCTTGAGACGTCACTGTGACATTGAGTCCATTAACACAGCTCCAAAGCCCAGACACATGTCGGTTCAGACCGTCCTTGATCCTTTCCAGACTGTCTGATAAAGAGTCGAAGCGTCCGCACACTCCCTCCAGCTTGGAGAGTCTTTCATCCAGGCCATCGCTGGACTGCCGGCACTCGCTTATCTCTGTCACAAAGTTGCTCACTGTTTCCGTAACTTTGGCCAAATTGCGTATCTGAATCTCTGATTCATCGAGGTGATCGGTCAGGTCCTTTTGCACATTGTCCACCTTGTAGAGAAAGTACACATCGGGTTAATGTGAGTATATTAGTTGAGTTCCTTTTGACAAAGTTCTTGTATAAATATACATTTATTCCATGTTTGATCCAATCTACTTCTCTATGGTGTCTATCACACACAAAAATATAAGAGCTTTATTGAATCTAAGTCCAACATGAAGCCTCATGTGATTAAAATGATCAAATATATTCTTAACAATAATATTTTGTGAAGACACTGATGCCAAGTAAAACCATGAGGTACATTAGATTGACAGAGTTGTTTTAAAAGTTCCTAAGGAAAAATTATATTTCCTACATTTGAACATCATCAACACAATTAATACCATCCTTATCATGATGTTAGCTGTATTTTTAGTGTGGTTTGATTCTGAGGGGCAAGTTCTACATGACACAATACAATGTTTTCTAACCTGGGGCTCAGGACCCCGTAAGAGGTCACCAGATATATCAGCATGGTCACAATTGCTTGTTAGCAAGGCAGAAGAGAAGAAAATAAAGTTATGATATGAAATTGATCATTTCATTTTTTTTTCTCACAATTTTACTTTTTTATCTACCCTTACATGACATTCATCGATCCACCACTTTAGTCCACAATGAGATAAATAATCAACCATTGAATGTATTTTAGAGACCTTTGCTCTGGCTATTTAAGGTCCCAGGAGGAAAAAGTCAAATAACTACCAAAAGCATGATATTTCTGGCTGAAACACCTTTACAGCTGCTGGACGGTTTGCTGTGAAATCTGAATTGTAGTAAATTTTATTTTCTAGTGACTTTGACGATCCCTCGAGCTTCTACTTTAAATACCAAAACAATACTTTAGACATTCCCATCAGACGAAACTGTATTTTAGCTAATAATACGTTTTTTTTGGTAGTTTTGAGACAATAACATATTACTAAAATCCCAAAGCAGCAGCATGTGTTAAGACTCTTCCTCTTGTTTATTGTGTAATGCTGAATAGTGTTGAGGGCTGTAACATGTCATGTCAATATTTTGTCTTGGATTTGGGGTTTTTTAGTTGAGAGCACAGACTTCAGACTACAGAACATTCTACGGACAAAAACAGGCTGATTTTGTTGTTTCCCAAATTTAATTAAAACAAAGCAGTTATGTAATGTCTTTAAAATGTACGAGGTAATGCCCACAAAGAACAAGGCAAGTAGGATCTGATTTGGGGGAACTACAGGTAGAACTTTTTTCATAGTTATTAGCTTAGTTAGTTGCAATGGGTCGATACCTGCTCAATTTAAGTCTGAGCAGAAATATCATCGGATGGCTGTGCTTACTATGAGATTCCGCTGTAGGTAAAATATCCTCCAACCAGTTTTACCCTGACCTTGTTTCAAACAATATATGACACTTGCTCCATTCCTGTGATGAGCCTAGTGTAGTGGATATTGCCTTGAATGTTAGCTTTGAAGAAGATTTTCATCTTCAAGAAACACCTTAAAATGATCTTTCCCTGGAAAACTAAGAACATTTAATTTGTGAAAAAATAGAAATATCAAAAGGCACATCTACTTATTCAGATATTAAATGCAATGTTTCCATGGCACTAACAAACTTATCATGGTTCAAATATAATGTTTGGTAAAGCTAGTATGTATAGTTTTTGAGATATTCTTTGACAAAGATAGTTAGGGACGCGTTGATATACTGATGACACCCCTCATTTCATGGTTGGCACGGTAAAAGTGTAAAGAGGCATTTCGTAAATCCAGGTTATAACGCTGCTCTCCTTCAGCTTAATTAATCTCAAAGCACACATACAATATTGAATGTGTCACTACAATGCCAGCCTTAGTTGCAGTCATTTTTATCTTTCCCATTATAACACCATCTTACCCTTAAGCTGATGTCATCTCCGGTTGTGGTCAGATGAGTAAGAGTGTTCCCATGTGTCTCTACGGTCCTTCCCAGGCTTTTCAGAGTATTGTTGACGGAGTTAAATGTGACCTTGACCCCAGCCAGCTCTCCTTGGATGGACTTCAAATCCCCTCCTAATCTACCACTGTGGACACTATGACCGTCCAGGCGTTTCTTGAGATCGTCTATGTTGATCTTACACTGCCCAGTACACTCCTCTACTTCCTCTCTGAGTTGTCCCACCTCCTCCTGTAGGTTGGAGCACACCTGAGAGCACACAGATTCTCCTGAGTCAACCTTTCTCCGCAGATCTGTTAGTTCTGCTTGATACTTGCTGAGGGCAATCATGGTGGAGTTGGTGAGTGAGTGCAAGTCCTCCTCAACACTGCTGCAAATAGAACAGTCCTCGATATCCCGTCCCAACGTTTCCACCTCTGTGACAATACGGTTGAAATTCTCCCCATTTTCCCCTGTTATATCTGTTATTTTTTTGATATTGTTTGTTAGGTTGATCACTTTGTGGAATAGTGAGTCTCCTGACACAGACACATTTTTTAACCGCGTGTTAAACTTCTGGATCTCCTCCTGGTTGGCCACAACTCTCCACTCCAAAGTTTTCACAGTGTCGTCAGTCTTTTGACCCCTTCCGTTCGGCCCACAGGTCTCATTGCACATGTTTGTGGTTGTCGTTAGCCTTCTGTCCAGGAAGGTTGTTATGTTTTCAAGCTGACTTAAACGTCGACTGTGGTCAGTGACCGTATCTCCAAGAACAGCCACGTCCAGTTCTATCTTGCCGATCTTGAAGCCGTGGTCATCCAGCCGACTGAGAACCATGTTGCGCATCTGTGTGATGTCTCTCTGGACGCTGTCCTTAACGTTGTTCCCGGTGTTAGTACACCTCTGCTCTGCCTTTCTTACTGTATTATTCACTTTCTTTTCCAATTCTCTCAGTTTGCCGTTCAACCTGTCCTCTGTCACTCTTCCCTTTCCTCCACCTGCCCCAGCTAGCTCCTTATCCAGCCGGCCTTTAATAGTGTCGCATTTGTTAGCTGTTGACGTGACACGGACCTCTGTATCAGACAGCCTGTTCTCTAGTTCAGTGACTCTATTGCAGCAGGCCTGGGAGCGTTCAGTTTCAGTACGAGAGATGTCCAGTCTCTGCCTCATTTGCTGGTCCATGGAACTGATCAGCTTTTCCAGGGACTGGATCCGCTCCCTGTCTTCCTGCTGCTGACGCCTCAGGTCCTCCACACCAGCCTAAAATAAAGAGAGATTACACTAAGTGTGATTATTTTTTGTAGCTGTTTGGCTTGTATAAATTATGCTGTTTGCTTTATGATGTCAGATTTCTGAAAAGAAAAATTTCTTCGGCAAATACTGCTAGATCAAAAATAGTTTGATTGACAGTAATTTGCCCTCTGTGTGTTTTCAAAGTGCCCCAAACTAAGTTTTACCTACCAGATCTATATAGGCGGCCAATTTCATCTAGCCTGGGGTAACTGTTTATCTAGTCTCATTGATGAGTTAACATATGTATAGCTGTTATATCATATATCAAATGTGGATGGATTACCACGGAGTCAGATGACCTACAAATATCCATTGGCGTTACAAATAAACAATTCTTGATTAAAGGTCCAACAGCTCACTTTGTGTTTTTGCGCTCTAATTATTGCCAGTAATCCAAGAGATTTATTTTTATTACATTTTTCAATACATAATACTCGCAAACCTCTGGTAGAATTTAAGCAAATCAAATCAGATAAATATTAATAAAATTGCGTTAAATAGGTTCAGCGTAAGAAATTAAAAAATGAATCAACGGTTTTACTTTGCTGTTTTCCCAAATACTTATACTTTGTATGCTAAAGTATGGAGTTATGTCTGATATGGTGAAATTATTTATAAAGACTTTATACAACCCCTCCTCATATCCTATATATTTTATGAATATTGTAGTTCAAGTGCATTAGAAAATAATCAGAATTAAAGAAAAAAGGATTGCATTGAGATAACACAAGACTGAACAACAGATGGTGGGTGTACTGTGTGATTTTAGCAGGCGGGGTCCTTCTTTGTGTTTGCTGCCTCTGGGGCAGGTATGTTAGTGGCATTACTTAAAAATTAACTCGGCGGAAGGACGTGAGGCAGGAAAGAACCCATTAACATTCGATGTGGATCCTGATAAAGATTCAGATCCAGATTTTTCCCTTTTTTCTTTTGTCAAAGCACAACGTCGGAAAGCGACTCGCGGCTTTAATTGAACTGTCCAAAAGCCTGACAACCATCGAACAAAATTTCTGACATTAATGTGTACAAGTGGAAGAATATGTTTTTACTGCCTTAACTAGAAGATAACCTGTAATTAACGACAGGAGCCAACAGAGAACAAATACATTACTGCGCAAATTACAAGAGTGAATTACAATGGGTGACTTCCCAAAATGCCTGTAAATATGTTAAAGGCTTGTAAATCTATTTTTTACATATTGAGCTTCACCTGGCAGGCAGAGCAGGATAAAGACACCCTTCTGTTCAGCTGTGTCAGTATCTCCTCCTTTAGAATATTCAGTTGGTTTCTTCCTCCATTGGACACTCCATCCAGTTCATTGCCACCTCCATTCACCAGATGGTTGTTGATGGTAAGCAGGGTCTGGTCATGGACCTGAGGAAGAAAATGTCCTTATTAAGTACAACAGCCTGTCCTTGCATTATTTGAACATTAAGACTCAATAACATGGTCCTCACCTGTGTCCTGTTGTAGAGATGGTCCAGCTTGGTCTGGATGTTGTTGATGGTTTCCTTCATGTGTGGCTGAGCAGAATCAGCAGGGACAATAGCACCATTCAGACCGGGCCTACACAGAAGAAGAGTTAGAACTGTTTAGTAATAAAAAAAGAGAGACATATATTAAAGCATATATCTGTGTTGGATCGGAACTAAATTTATTTACTCAATTACTATCAATTTTTACAAATTTATGGTACTTCCACTTTTTTATTTATTCCCTTTCATGCTTCATATTCATACTACAACTCCACTACATTGCAGAGGAAGATCTTTTGCCTTATACCCAACTATGTTTGTCTGAGAGCTGCACTTAATACTTACTCGTCAGATAAGGGCTATATGGAATCATGTCTGGGGGTGTCTAGAACAGTTGGAAACAGTTATTCGTGGAGTTTGTTGGTTTTGGATTTAGTTTATTTTACAAACAGACCCAGTTTGGTAATACATTTTTGGTTAATTACTCACATTTATCATTTAATAATTGCATTTGGCTATTATTCTGTATTATTCTACTCCTTTGTTTCATGTTTCATTTTTTTTCAATTTAATTTTATGTCCTGAAGGTCCCAAACAGTTAACTCTGAGATACACCCACAAATTGAAGAAATCAGTAAGGAGACAAATACTGTTTGGCTGTATTATCTTTATGTTTGCGTGTGTTTGTGTTGGTTTGTGTTTGTGTGTTTGTTTTAGTGTGTGTTAGTATGTATGCATGCATAAAAGTATGCATGTATTCATGGAGAGAATATGAGATTTAGTCAAAATATACCTGTCTAAAGTTTAAGTCAAACGACATATTCTGTGCATCGATGGAGAATCCTATTACTATCCTATTACTCGCCGGGCGCTTCAAAGGGGCTGCCCACTGCTCCCTCAGGGATGGGTCAAATGCAGAGAAATAATTTCAGTATACTGTACTGTTTATGGCTGTATGTGGTCAATAAAGGGTTTCTTCTTCTTCTATTGATTTGCCACTTTGCCCACATCTCTGAACATATGGTAATAACCAACTGTATCGTCTCTCAGTAAACTTTCTGAAATAACAAACAATAAACATTAGGTGATATACACCCTAAGATAAATTTCCCAGTCAACTGGCTGTTGTCAGTACAACAAATGATCAAATCCCAGGCAGCTTCCTAAAAGTAAACAGGATTTTAGTCTGCGGGTGAATGCACTCCATGAAGGAAAACATGTACATGGTGTAATGAAAACAACATTGACGTACAGCTTCTGGTTTATGGCCTGAATGGTGGTCTGCATGTTGTGGAGGTCTTTAGTCAGACCTCGGATGTTTTCCTCCAGCTGTCTGATCTTCTCTGTGTCACCTGGAAACAAAGTGAATAAAAGCCGAAAAAGGAGGACATGTGATGCGGAACTTTATGATTTTACATTTATTGTCTTGCATAATACACACTCAACAATGTAGAAAACTTTCAAATATACACATATAAATGAATAAAAATAAAACAACATTTTCAACACTCTGACTCTCTCCCCTTTAAGGGTTCCTGTATTTGTGTTTCAGTCTTTGCTTTTCTCACTGACCAAGCATCCAAACTTACCCACAGAAACTTCGGAAAAGATGATGTCATGTTTTCTGACCACCAATAAGTGTTTAGCAACATTGAATAACAATGACACTTCAGGGGGTGTTGAAAAACCTGTCAACCACAAATTCTTGATGAAGCTAATTATCTAGTTCTTGAGTGTTAACGGAATATTTCACTCGGAGAGGAAAATTCAGTTAATACCTACTCACCCCTGTGTCCATGGCAAGTTGATCAAAGTGTCTAAGTCCTCAAATCATTTCATGAACATGAAAACGTCACTGCAGCATTCTCCTAAACAACTGTAGCAGCTGGGGACTGTTTGCATGGAATAATCCTAGTCTCTGGAAGCTCTGAGATTCCAACAGTTATTTAGAGTCTCCTTTTATGATGAAATCTTATCTGTCGCTTTACATCCCATCTGAAGTACATGCACAAGCTTGACTGTGCCTACATGCATTTTCAGATAAGATCAATCTTAGCACATATCTCTGCTGTGTGACCCAAGCTTACTGGTGTGGTGTTCACACTGAGGTATGCAGAGCCAGAGTTCTTCTTGATCTCCTCTAGTGGTGCATGTAGGCATGTTTGAGATGCATTTGTAGATGGGTTGCACAATATTGATTTTAGTGTAGACACAACAGTGTATATCTAAGCTGGCAAAATGGTTTGAAGCTTAAGTAAGTACTTTTGTAAAATTATTTATTCATCCTTTATTCATTCATGAACCATGAACGCCAGATATCTGGAAGAAATATCTGCATTTGGATTACCTCACACTGCCGACACTAATTCAAAACAAAACAAAACAGAACAATGCTTGAAAGATAAAACCTTATCTTCAGGAGATGCATTTTGAATTTCTTTGCACCTGCTTACCATCTCTACCCTCTCCTCTCTGTCCGCCGCCTGTGTTGTAGCTCGTCTGTGTGACGCGCGGCCGTCCTCCGTTCACCTGAGTGTCAGTGGTTACTTTTGGCCCATCATGGCAGTCTTCCCCAGAGTAACCATAGCAACACTTCCACTCCATTTCTGTCACCATCTTGTAAGCAACCTTATACCTCGGCCTCCTGTATGTGCGGTAGCTGCGAATAAAACATAACATTTAGATATCGGTGCTTTTGTTTGTTCGATATCCCTTACTCCCCTTATGCCCCCTTATAAAGTCACTCATGTTAACTTTAAAATCTGGCACTTACATTTAACTGTAATAACATCAGCCAAAGACAAATGCTGTGTCTCAGATTTCATACTTTCATTTGTAACCTCAGCACTTTGAGCACACATGTGCGTTCCCACGAACAAGGAGGTTAAAACGCAGCATTAAGCCCAAAAGATGGGCGTGGAATGCTGGACACTTGTCAGCCTCAATGGTCACCATCACAGCTACATATCGGAAGGGGAAGAGCTTACGAGACTATTCGTTTGTGGAAATGACAGCCAAGGGGGTGAGGATCATGGTGGAGAACATCAGAGCAACATATAAAAGTCAGTTCCATTTAGTATGAAAGGGGTAATGGATTAAACTGCTCATTTTACGTCAAGTGAAAAAGCTTCTTTTTTTTTTAAGTGACGTGAAGCGTACAGTCCAATGTTACAGTTGTCATTTCCTGTAAGTGCACTCACTATACACTGTTGCTTGACAGAACACTCTGAAAATTCATTCACTATGTAAGTAAGCACACTCACACGTAAAGAACAACATAGCAGCATTCTAACAGAAGAGTGTGATTTGAGCCACAGCACAAGGCTTGACCTGGTATTCTGGTATGTTGATTCATGACCTGATTTTATAGATATTAAGAACGTGCTCCTTTTTCATCAATCTCGATTCTAAGATTGTCCAACACATCGTCTGATTTAGGACCAAATTACAGAAAATATAACTGGCATTCATCATCAACTATTAATAACTATTTCACTATTGTTTGTGTTTTACAGCATACTAACATAATCATTTCTAACATTTCAAACACCACTGTGCCGACGGTAAGAACAGAGTCACAGTGAAAACTGGTCGTAAACTCTTTTTCTGTTAATTCGAGGCTTAGAACTAACAATATGGAGTTTTAAAATCCGTGTAAGAGGCCTACTGATGAAAAGGTCAAGAGCCCAAAGCCAAAACCCTGTCTTGAATACCAAATCTCAACACTGTTGATATTAATTTTCACTGAGGAATTGGATGTCTAAAAATAGCTGTAAAACATCAACTGATGATGGATGCAGAGTGCTCTATAAACCTTAGCTGTTATTCTTGTCCGATATTTCAAAAGAAATGCATCTAGCCCAGCTCTAAATCCTAATTTATACCTTTGGGACTATTTCATAAATAAAACATGAATGTTTTATTTGGATATCTCTTCTGCAGATGTGTTTTTAATGTATCACTGAAAACTTAGAATTCTCCATTTTAGAGAAACCATGCAGTAACTAGACCAGAAGTCTCGATAGAGATTTGAACAGCGTCACAGGCACATTAACAAGCACTGCCTGTAAAAATTCAGCACATTGTTCTCCTCCATGCCAACCCACAAGCATCACTGTAGGTACTGCACAGTTTTTCTGTGCCATAGAAAAGACTTCATCTTCCAACTCTCTGCTCTGAGAGCGTGAGAACAAGGGATCTGACACACTCCCAAAGGAAACACAAAAACGGGGCTTGGAGATATAGCTAAAGGAGGAGTCAGTTAATTTAGAAAAAGAGTAACGAAGAAGTGGAGTCAAAAATTAAAAAAAGAGTAAGAAGAAGTGATTGTTTTTGCTAGACAGAAGACTAGACTGTGGTACCTGGAACCACCGTCCACTTCATTCTTAGCATATCCCAGGTTTAGGCTGAGGCCCCTGGGAAGCATGTGGATCAAGCACCCAGGCACGGTTCAAACAAAAAGCTGAAAACATTAACAGAGGAAAAACCTCAGGAGTTCTTGATCATGTTTTCTAACAAGCATTAGATCCACATTTGGGAAACTCATTCAAAACCCATATCTATAGTTTAATCCAATTTTTGTAATATTAGACATTTGAAATAGGCTTAATTCCACGTTTATCGGAGCTGCACCACATTATTACGTGTGAGTTGGAGACCAGTATTTCACTGTCGGGATTATTGTGCCAAATACTGAGCCGTAATAATGTCTAAAGTTATATTCATTTAGAACAACTCCAGACTGTCTGGAAAGAAAATGAAAGGAGCTTGAGTATTCAGTTTCCACACACAGGAAAGAGGGGGAGAAATGGATGAATAGAAGATACAAACTTCTGTGGAACTGAGGTTAGGAAGCTGGAGGAGTAAATCTGAATACAGATTAGTTGGATTCCAGAAACAGAGAAGAAGACTTAGAGCAGAAATGAAATACCAAAGAGGAAAGTAATGGCTACTCACGCAACTCTAGGACATTGACCCCAGGTACAACGTTGATAGTCTGGTTTGATGTATGTCTCCACCCCATCCTCCATCACACAGCTTACAGTGCGAGTCACCACATAAGCACACCAGTTCCTGGAATCACAAACACAGGCAAAAGGAAGTGACAAATGAGTGACTTTATGTTGATGATGATGATGTGTAAACTCTTTACTGTTAGACTCTGGCATACAAAAAAACGTAGAAGCCTTCCTATCAGACCCGGATCTAGAGAAAAGTAAATGGGTGGGCCTTTGGAATTTTTGGGGGGGGCCCGGTAATCAGTCATTTTTTTCGGACTTTTAAATGTAACAAAAGATTCACCTTGTTGTATTGCGCGTCTCTCCACAAACAGAGGCCAAGGGTCGGTTATATGTGCAAAACAAAGTAACTGAAACTGTGACATTGTATCTGTTAATATCCCCCACCTGAATTAGGGCCACAGGGACACCTGTCTGTGTCTATCTGTATCTCCCTTACCCCATAAAAATACAATCCCTGGCAAAAAAAAAACTGGACCTCCTCTTGTTATTTTCTACTTTTGTGTGTGTCTCAAACTACACAACTTTTCCCAACAAGATTTAACACAAAACAACCTCAATAAACACAAAATTATCTCCATCTCAATTGACAACTGTATTTGTTAAAAAGCTTATCTAACACCAACTGGACTTGTGTGAAAAAAGTATTTACTACCTTAGAAGCTAAATCGGAAAAACCATCAACTACATGAATAACTGGTTGCAGGCCTAAAGCCGACAAGACCCGATGAAAGCCAGTTCAGCTCAGTCACATCATCTGTTAAATGGACAATTTTCAGAAGCAGGAAATTGGCTCGCACACTTAGATACATTTAAAATAAATAAATAAATGTAAATGCGTCAGGGTTACTGAGGCTCTTTGGCTCCGCAGTGATTCATTGACAAAAAATAGAGAAGATTTGGAACAACTGTGAAACCTCCTAGGAGTAACCTCTTGGAGGAGAAAATTCCTCCTAGATCATGGAGAAGTCTCTTTTGAAGGCTCACAAAAGATCGATTGAAAACATTGATGCAGCCCCTGGACTCTCTCACGTAAAGGACGTTGTTCATACTAAACTTCCATGGCCACTGAGCAAATATGAGATAATAGGAGAGTCAACTGATGAAAGCCACTGCTGGCCGAGAAGAATATTAATAATTGTCAACATTTTACACACTGCGATTATCCTAGCACTCATGGGAGCAAAACCCCGTTCTCCATAGACCAATGGTGCATTTAGGTGGGATTGCAATGTTGTGGAGATTCTTGTTTTAAAGCCACTATGACAAAATAGTGACATAATTATATGCCATATTTGGCATAGGGCATAAATCATGACTGACAGAAACATGAATTCTGCTCTCTAAAAGGAGAATGTCATCGGTCAGCAAAAATAAATTAAATACCTTTAAAAAAAAAAAAGAAGCAATTCTGGAAAGAATACTGTGTTATTAGGTATTAGGTAACAACCAATTGGCTTTAGCAGCCTGGAGGCAGCTAACGATCAGATGTATAGCCACATCTGCTGAACTCAGAGCATCCCATTTCAGTCCTGTATGTGTAGACCTATAAGAAGGAGGGAAATATCATGGGTCCAATAAACCCTGGTTAGCTTGACCAGGTGTTTATGAAGCAACTTACCATTTTTGTGTGTTTGGAACACATACCCCTGCTTACATTAGAATTACTCTTGTGACTTAAAGGTATAGACTGCAGTTGAAAGTTTGACTCAGGCATCAACTCACTCTTATTCTAGGCTTAGTCTAACTCAGATTTAATGTTGACTCAATTGACCATGAAAAATATAAGTCGAATACTTGCTTTCATTAAGTCTAATATCTAGTTTGTCACTCTCCAACTACTCATTAAGGAAATGGGTGGCTATTAGCTTCTTGAGGTTCTGCTATTCTCAACAGATAGTCACTTATTTTGTCCCGTTTGGTGCTGGGCACTGGTGCATAGTGGGCTTTCAGAACTTAGTGG
Source organism: Lophius piscatorius (assembly GCA_009660295.1). NCBI lineage: Eukaryota > Metazoa > Chordata > Actinopteri > Lophiiformes > Lophiidae > Lophius > Lophius piscatorius. Next base: position 66,923 of record VRLP01000282.1, read on the forward strand.
GCTAAGCTCTCATAGTGGGCTTTCAGAAATCTCTGCTAACTGTTGCCGTGATAGTGGTGGGCAGTCACTGCCAACAGATTTGAAGTTTACATTTGGTTAATTTATTATGGGATACATAAATCATACAGCTTCATGGTCATTCAAGTGCAAATTCAATCCTATATCGTAAACTCTAATCCCTGGACCAGAATTATTCCACACAATTTATTCTTAATAAGCATGTCTTAAACCTCAGGGAGACCCGATTACAAAAAACACACACTCCTACACACTCCCCCAGTCTAGATGCAACTCAGTTCATCCTTATCGCTCTGAACTTTTTAACCCTCAGATTTCCCTCCTGATAACAACTGCACTGAGATTTAAGACGTCCTTCAGCCCCTTTCTGTCATCATTTCCATATTCCCCAGAATCCTCATCCACTGTTCTTTTCCCAGTGGTTATTAGTGCCAATTAGTGTCCCTCTCAGATTCATCTGAGCAGAACTATGAAGGGTTTACATAGTTAAGTTGGGTACAAGGAGTTCCTTTATGCAGGAAAGTCAGTCAGCAGCTCCCCTTTCTCTGTGGCTTGATGTCTGTCAGGCTTTCTCTTGATGTCTTTGTGTCTGTCACTCTTTTTCAACCCATGTCCTACTTCCCTACTCATTTTATGTAGCTCTATTGTATTTTCCTTGTCTGTTACCATCTTTTCCCTTTAGTCTATTCATCTCACTTTGTTCTTCTCCCCTTGTAAATTCTGTGTTTATCTCCGTCACCCTTGTCTTTTCAACATATTTAATTTCTTACTTGTGTGACTATACCTCTCCCTGCTGCCGCAAGACTTTGTAGAAATGACTGTTTTTTTCAGTACTAGAAACAATCCAAACAAAGGACTACTCACCGGAAGTTGAATTTCACATACCCAACTTATTAACAATAACTATTTGCAAGCTTCAACACTGGAAGTAGGCCATCAGCCAATGTGGTTGATGGGGAAGTTTTATCTTACAGCTGATACTGCAGTATACGCCTATTTGTATGGGGCACTGATTGTTAAGTACTATTTACTAAAATTACACCAACTTTTTGCAACATTTAGATCCAAATAATGCTTTAAAAAAATGGTGAGAAATTATGAAAGTCACTTTCATTGTCACATTTACAGCAATATTTATAAACTTTAAAATGTGTTAAATAAAATATCTTAATATTAATTATTACATCTAAATGTTAATGTTTGACTGAAATGTATATGTTGACTAGATCACTAGATTTTGTTGCTGCTGCTGCAGAATTCGAAGCACTGCTGAAACTCAGAATCGAAAATCGAAAATAAAAATTGCCCTTCGCATAAAGCTAAACTCTAATCGGTGTACATGTTGATGTGAACAAGAAACAAATTGAGAAAAGTACTGGAGAGAAATCCTTGCAGCGACCCACTCAAGGAGGAGGAGGATGTGATGCAAAGGTAGAATAACTCCATTTACACATGAAGGGTGTAGCTGCAGCCTCAGAGCCTGCTGTAACCCCTGTAACCCCTGTAACCAGGGGTCCGGGGCTGCAGCTACACGTGAACAGAACTTCCTCTCTTCAGTGAGCGTCTTCTTATACCCTGATCAGGCATAACAATAAAACCTCTGGGCTTAAATTGTGTAGGTCCCATTTTTGATACTAAAACCACTCTGCGATCAACTGTGTGTTCTGACACCTCTCTATCAAAACCCATTATTACCTTCAGCTATCTCTTCTGGGGAATCAGACAGCATTGGACTAGCCTTCACTCCCTATGCCCCACAATGAGCATTGTATTCCCATGACCCTGTCACTAGTTTGCCAGTTGTTCTTCCTTAGAACACATTGCTGAGCAATAAGACTAGGGACACCCATCAATACCTGCTGTTTTGGAGATTCCATGACGAAATGGCCACAATTTGGCCCTTGTCCAAGCCGCCCCTTACGCTTTGCCATTTTTTCTGTCTCCAATACATCAACTTCAAAGACAAAATGTTCATTTGCTGCCTAATGTATATCTCAGCCACCGACAGGTACCATTGTAATGAGATAATTAATGTTACACTGACTTCACCTGTCAGTGTTTATTATTTGATGCCTTATCATTATATTATATTATATTGCAATCATATCATTTAAAATTGTTCCAAATGTGCTTTATCCGGAAAATAATGAAGAAAGTAAACATTTATCAGCTTTTTTATCAGTAGTTATTTATGCTGTATGCTATGTATAAATAATAATTTAATTCAGAATTCTTTTCTTAATGTGACACAAATCACTATTTTTTCCCCAGGGCTGTATGAATACAAATATCAGACTTTTTCAGATTAGATTTTGGTCACTTTCATATGTATCCCTGTATCAGAATTCATGTATTTTATTGTATTCTGTACATGCTATCGTCATCAATCACCATCGCTGGCAGAATGGAAAAACGAAACAAGAGAGGAGAGATGACCACTAAAATGTAGATTATCGGATGTTAAAAATCTGCTGTGAGCAGCTGACAATGTTTTTGCTTTTCTCCAGAATAAAACATTAAACATATATCCAATACCAGCATATCCATTTCTGTTTGAATCAAGGAGTTGTCTAACATATAACAAATGTCTTTTTTGTTGTCGCAGATTTAGATGTCTTTTCCCGAACTGTAGCAGCTTGCGCATGCATGTAAATTCGGAGAACAGATGCGTTCACTTTAGATACAGACCACTGGAATAATGAAAGTAAACTATCCCGTTAACGAAATCCAAGCTGAGAAAAACTAATTAGAATTGAACAGTGAGGCTTGTAATGAGAACAATTACATAGTAGATTTTCCAAATATGTGCAAGATAAAACATAATATACATTTGAAACCCAACAGCTTTTAGAAAAACAAAGGGCCATGGATTGATGATAAATAGCCGGCACAGAAACCCTTCATTATGTGAAGTTTTGTCTGTTTACAGCATATCCTGTTGCTTTTGGATGATATTCAATGACTCCTAATTTTGCAGGGAATGAGTTCTGTTTGGAATCACCAATGCGGGCATGAAGTTGACAAATCCAAAAAGTTCTGTAACCCCCTTTTCAAAGATTTGTGGGTCTTTACAGTAATCCACTTGGTCTCCTGCATCGGGCTGTATTATATTTTTCTTTGCTATTCTGTGGTTTGTTACATATATTTAATGGTCCTGTCAGAACCTGGGAGCACTTTTGGAGAAACTCTGCCACCAATCGACCAACGTCAGCTTTCTCTCCCCTCATCAGTCTTGAGGTTCATTGCAGTGAGCCTTATTGCATTTTTCACTGTGTGGCTTTGATGAGCTATCTTGCAGTCTCTTATGCTGTTCTGGGTATGTTGAACTATTTTTGGAAAGCAGGAATTAAACACCCCCTATATAGAAAGGATAGGAAAAATATAACATAAGACAGATGCAATGAATCAAAACAGCACTCTCTCTTCCCCCGGGATTTCTGCTGTGGTTTTTTTGTCACTGTTATTCATTTTGCCAGCTCTTCAATCTGTTATCCCAAATTACTGACTCTCAGGATTTGCAGGCACAGCAGCTAAAGCGTAAAGTTGGAAACATTCTCATCATTTCTTCACTGATAGAGAACAGAGATTGCGCCTCATATAAATAAACCGAACATCTTTTTTTCCACTGCTGAGCATGCACAGATATAGATGCATGCACGTACGTACATACACATGTACATACTTACACAAACATACATCTCCCTCTGTCTCTGCATCTTCCAACTATCCACGCCTGCGGTGCAAACTGTTGTCCTGTCTGTTAATTTTACAGCTTTCCATGTGTCTCAGTCCAGTGAAATACTTTAGAGGAGTTTAAATCTATGAGGTCATGAAGAAGTGTTAGTTTTGCAAGGAGTGTGTCTGCGGTTGTTAGTTCATCCGTGCATGAGTGTATGCCCTTTATAAGAGAAGTGCATGGGATTTCTTTATGAATGCATGCACAGTTTCTGTTGCATGGGTGGCACACTCAAAACACATCTCTGCTCCAAACCTCCCTTGGCCTTTCCTCCTTTCTGTCTCTTTAACCAGCGTGAAGTTAAGCATTCCAAACAGTAATCCAATAAAGTTCCATTCATCCAAATGGCTGTAGAGAAAACTGCTAAGATGAAAGTCCACTAATTCCACTTGGCATGTGTCCAATAGGTGTAAAATACCATTACAAGTATACCACCAACATCTAACAGATGAACACCCTATATACACATTCATGCAATCACAAGAGACTTACAGAGTCTGACACACACAGAGAAGCATGAACACACACACACGCAAATGCATAGAAAATACTGTGTTTAATGGAGAATTGAGTGTGTGTTTGTGTGTGCGTGCGTGTATGTGTTTGTGTGTTTGCATCTGTGTCTTTGTGTGTGTGTGTGGGTGTGTAAGTAAGAGCCCTTGTTCTACCTTCAATGGTGTATTCATCAGCTAATCTCTCTGTTTCCATTACTTTATCAGCATCACAGGAAACCACTCCATGTAAATAGTTCACTTCCTGCACATATCATTAATTGTTTGTAACTAAAAATATGTATTTGTAGAATGTTTAGTGGAGAACATCAGATAAGACATAAATGCAAGAAACTACAGTTTTTAAACTTTGAATTAGTTTAAGCCTTTTGCCGTTTGAGTGACCCTTAATAGCGCAGTCACTGCAGACTTACGCCTACAGACCTTTAGTAGTAATCGGAGTAGTTGAAAGAATGAATGCTGGGTAATGCTCAAGCCAATATGGGATCATCATTCACTTCAGTTAGGAAAAAACTTCTGGAACTGATTGCGGGTTGCTTCCTCTCAGAGGAGGGAAAGTTAACCATATGTGGATTGGCAAATTAACAAGTCATTATCCATTCCCAGAACAAAACTCGAGGGCAGAATATGGAGTTTTGATTGCGCTTCAGAGTCCGCCAAGTTTTATCATTACTGCGATCAACACAGAAGATCTTGTAAGCAGTCACAAGCTCTTTGTCTTTGGTGCTGACCGGCAACTACAGGTCTGACATGCATAGTACATCTGATTAAGTAATTCTTTTGATTATTTCTGTGCAAGAGCATCATTTTCACAACATTGTTGTGCGAAAACAAAACTTTATTGAACACAAAGGAAACTTTTTACAGTTTTCGACTGAAATGTCGTGAAAACGGCGCCATAAAGTTGAATGGTTGAACATGAATCTCCTAGCAACGTTTGCCCATCCTGTAGACTGTTTCCTGAAGAGCTTTTCCATTAAATGCTTCACTATGTTAAGAAGTTGCTAAAAGGAAGAGCTTGTAAAATACGTTGAGTTTTAGAGCTCAAAGAGCGTAAAACAGCTGCCTGTTAAGTTTGAATGATGAACGCTGAGAAGAATAACAAGAGTAAACAAGAAGTGCAAAAGGAACAGGCATTAAAACCACAACAATGAGCTTAAATACGTTATAAATTTCTATATGTGCGAGGGAAACGACAGCTCTTTGTTTGTCACAACAAAACAGGCACTTTCACATATTTCTGTTCACACAAAAGTTCACTATAGAAGCTATGAGGTTAATGAACTGAGAAACTCGGTTCACATGCACTGAAGAAGGGTTCGTTGAATTTAGTTAATTTTGTTATGTCAAAATGCAAGCAATTTTTTAAGTTGAATGCCACCGATACACGAAAATTCACCATTACTGCATGCTGGTGGCCAGTTGGTGGAAGTCAGAGTACCTGAAGGTAGCCCTTGCAGGACTCCAGGCGAACTCCACACATTTCAGGCCAAGGTTGGGATTCAAACACAGAACCTTCATGCTGTCTGACAACAGTGCTAACCCCAAACTTCACAAGTTTTACCTAGGAGAGTAAAATAACCCCCCATATCCAAAACAAAGTGATGGCACATACACATACAGGATAGTCCGTGGGAATTAAATCCCATATCATTTTGTACTTTACTTTTAATTGAGTGAAATTAACTTGTTTTAATAATGGACCCTAACTTTATCACTTTATTTATGAACAAGCATGGATCCTAAAGTGCTTCACAGATTAAGAGTAGGACAATAAAGATGGTGAGAATAAACAACACTTCTGTCTGGTCTTCATCAGGACGTATGCTGTGTATTCTTAACAACCGTAGGCCGCCAACCATCGTCTTTAATAGACCAAACAAGAGAACCATGCAATATAATAAAGAGCAGTGAATTTCAAAATTAATTTTAAAAGATAGATTTGCACTCAAGGAAACAGACAAAAGTGAAAATGATGAGTTGAACCTGAAGAACATCCTTCCGTACTGTCACGTGACCAAAATTTGCAAAGCCATGTACAGATAAGTAGATTAGAAGGTGTTTAATTTCACATATTTGATGAAGGATAACCAGATGGACACATAAACCAGCAGAGGAAACTATCCTGAACACACTTACATGCATGTTAATTAACACAAATAAATTGTGTCCTCCTACAGACACATACAAAGAATGTTTTCATTACCTCTCAGCACCAGGCAGTGAAACTTCACTTGTACATTTCTTATTTGAATTTACTGCTCTGTAACTCAGTGTGAGTGGAACTCCTGCACCTGTCTGAGTATCATTTCATTTCCTAATAAATTTCACCTCCTCATAAAACAGCAGAAACATAAATTGAAGCAGGAAGTCGTGGTTTGACATCTTAACCTCCACATACCAGGTCCGTTTTATTCAACAGCACCTCAGCATGAGTCTGATGGAGAAGAATTGTGGCTTGAACTGGAGCAGTTAGTGACAAAAGTGACATGGAGGTGAAGTGGGCGGAAGAAGGAATGAAAAGAAGAAAAAAAGAGGAGTTGAGGTTTAATACTTAAACAAAGAAATCACTTGGCGGTGCCTATTGTTGAGGTATCTTTCATTTTGGCTTCAAGGGGAGGCTTCGACAGCAGCATGAATGAGTGGATGGAGAGGGGCGTGTTTCACTGTTTGAACTGTGACCCAAAGGTCATGCACCACTTCAATGTCCTTGTAAAGGTATACCCCTGTACACACAACGGAGAAAAAGGAAAGCACTCAGACGAGAAAACACACACTCTTAGGCACTCGCTCATGCTTCAGTGATGACAAACACATAAAAAGACAAACACACACATTCTTCCAGTCTCTCTGACTTAAAAAGCTGTTTTCCTCACACATGCACCATTTTCTCCTTTGGACTCGTTCCAACATCACGGGACAGTGTCTCTATGTAAACTTCTCTCTGATTGTTTAGCCTGGCGGTCGCGAAGATAAACGGAGAATGTCCATGATACTATGATTTGCTTTAGCACTATTGCTCAGAAGTGTTAGTGTTCCGAGGTTTTTGCGCCCCACTTGAATCTTAACCATTTATGGAGGTCTGTGCATTTGAAGCATTAGACTCTTCAAAGCCCTTAATATTACACTTACCCGAAATAGTGCAGACTATTTATGCAGGTGAAACTTTATTAGCTGCTTTGACAAACCATTAAGATTACTAGCTTTTCCATTTATCCCTCAAGTTGAAAGGAGCTTCAAAGCTGAATTGTTCATGTGTGTGGCATAACGGGAATGGATCCCCATCTCTAATGGGGTTCTGTTTATTATAAGTTTATCCAAACAATCTAAATAAAGCTTCAACAAATGAAATGCATTGTTGGATTTATGGTATTTAGTTCATAATGGCTTTGACTTGAATGGATCCCTTTTCCTACGTTCTCTTTACCATATCATTATAAACCTCATCGTTGTATTCTAATTCTGTTGCTCGGATAAGATTTGCTGTTTGTGACAGTTGACATTCATAATTACATCATGATCGTAATCATCATTGCCGCCACCACGTCCGCTGCTGCTGCTTGTTCTTTGTGTTAATGTGATTTAAAAAGACATATATTGTATATACATTTTATATTTCAAGTCATAATGTCTCAACTGTTGGCCGATTTAGTCCAAATTTGGTGCATAAGAATCGACTCCAGGAGACGTTTCTTGTGTAGTTCATATTTTACTCACTAGGGGCAGTTTTTATTTTAATGAAAAACACTGTTTATCCAGCCATAATTTCTCAACTGTTGGTAAAACTTAGTTCAGATTTGGTGCTTATGTATAGACGCAAGGAAATCTATCTTGTATTCATCACATTTTATCTTAATAGTTATAGGTAGGTATTTACTCACTATAGGTATTTTACTCACAAGGGGCAACTATACTAAATGAAAAACAGTTTTCTATGGACATAACTTCACACTTCAGTTGAAGAGTTCAAACAGGGGGATTGCTGGTGCAACTTTTTGGGGATATATGCTGTTGAGGACAATAACATAGGCCTCTTTTGTTTTATCATTCTAGAACCAAAATTTACAAGAATAATAAAGATGTATTGTTTTTACAATTCAGTATATGGGGCTATGGAGCTTTTTGATTTTGTTTTTGTTGTTCTTCTGGTCGGGACTGACTGTCAGTTTTCTAGTGGAGGTTGATAAAACAAACGTGAAGGCATCAAAGAAAGTCAACAGACAACCATCGTCTGTGTTTGTAACTAACCCAAAGACCAATTTTGAAGTTGTTTCAGCAAAGAGAGTGTGGTGGGTCTGACATTGAGGAGTGTCTTTTGATTTAGCATCAGGATTCAGTTACTTAGGACAACAAAGCTACTCTACTTTAGTGTCTTGGAAAAGCCGACCAACCCCCGACAAATTAGGAAAGATTCAGTTTTTCAATTGTACTTGAAAAAAAGGTAATATTGACATTATCTTAATACATTATCAAGTTACATTGTCTCAATACACTGCATAATGCAAAATTGTTTATATTTTGATCATATGATCGTATTGAGACGTAAATATCATGACAATAGAGGAATTATCTTAACTGTCAACATATCTGACCTCCAAATGCTCATATTTTATTTTGTACGCTGTACATTTACATTTAAACATTTTTATATCTTGGACAACTCATGGTATTCATACCGAAATGAGCGACCCAGTAGGTAAATGGTCATCAAAATGAAATCAGAAACAAGGGATTTTTTTGACTTTTGATCATCCGGACATTTCAATTGAGCCAGAACAAGTTTTGTACTTTGTTTTGGACATTCTATTTATCTCATTGAATAATCTTTATCTATTGGCAACTGACTTTTCGTCAGTAAACGTCCAGATTACAGCCATAGTTCATTCATGCTGCTGTTATGGACACCTTCCACCTTCCAATCAGAGCCAATTCCCCACAGACACACCACCTTCGACATTCTCCAACCTCATCAGTCTCTGCAGCGTCAACAGCTACCGCCAGTGTCTAGACTGCATCAGGGATTTATCTCGCTACAGTCATTGAATTTGCATCACTGTTCAGGGTAGAAACCCTTTGATCACAATCTCCCTGAAGATTCAAAGCACCAAAGTCTTTCTGTCACATATCATCCGTTGTAATAAATATTTGCTTCATTCTCTTGTCCCTCATGATTGAATTACCTTTCGACAGAGCAATTTGTTTTTTTAATTGCAGAACCTTATTCTCAATACACATTTTCTTCAGATCGGTTTATCCTACCGGATTTAAAAAAGTAAGATAGTAAGGTATAGCCCAAGCCAGGAGTGGTCATGATACAGAATTTAACACTTTGCTCTCAGGATATCCTAGTGAAAACCCTGTGTAACAACATAAATAAAAATAATGCATTAACAGTCTGTTTCTCTGTGTTGACCAACGGCAATTTTCAGTATTATAGTAGTTTTTTATGTAACAGCACAATGAGCGCCTGAACACAGCATGGGTTAGATTTTCAGTGGCAGTTTTTCATGTAGTAGCTAAACTTAAACCAGGGATGACATCAAGCAAAGCTTGTCTTGTCTTTGCAAAGTTTAAAACTACCGTAAACCATGAAAGGAAACTGATAGTTGGGAGAGATTTCGATTTTCTTGCAATGTTTGTGTTTGAGAAACAACAACGGCTTTAAGGGCATAGAGCAAAAAACAAGCCCTTTTACAGTCGTTTAATCTGCAGACATGAGTAATCAAGATAAATAGATGAGTGGTAATCAGGCTGGGACGGCTTAAAAACTCAGTGCTGCAGCTAGTACTAGCTGGGTTGGATACTGTTCAGGTTCGTACATGAAATACTGAAGATCTGCTGCGTTCGTGCCAGGCTCGGTCTCTATTCTCCCGGACCCGGTAGGGCTTGGACATAGAGATGCAACCAGGTCGCGAGCTGCGGGTGTCAACCATTTAATGCCTGCATATACGTCTAACCGTGTAAAAAAAACACGGACAGCGCGTGGCACTTTCTAATTCTCATGTACATTACAAAGTGCATCATGATAAAAACTGAATGGTAAGATCGTGAAGAGAATTGCGATCTCTCATGAAAACCAACATTCTACAATATCCCAAATTCCTTTCAATAGCAGAGAAAGCATCCCTTTTTGTCATATTGGATGAATACAGAGAGAAAATAATATGAAATACTAATAGTAGTAGTAGAGTGAGGGTCTTATGGCTATGTTGAACTTATCAAGTTGTACTTATCAAATAACTTCTTATTATTTTCTTACTTAAAGGTTGTAAGGTTTTAACCAATTTTATTTTTTGTTTAGTTGTTTATTAACCTGTGAATTAGATACACCAACAGATCTGTGTTACAAGTTCAAGGCTGTTTGGGCATCGACTTTTAATGATATGGTCACGATTAAGGTTTATAAGGGCAGATGAGTCAAAATATTCCACAGCAAACTTTGAAAAGCATTTATTCCATTTATTAATGGGTCTGACTTTGTGGCACATCACTCCGAAAACATCCTGTTTCAAACGACTAAAATGATTGATATCAACACAACATTGACAACTCCAATGTCTGAATGTGAGAGAAATAAGTATGGATAATGAGAAAGCGATAAAAGTAGTGATCTAACTGTACATGAGGATTGTCACATCAGCAGACTACCTGCATTCAGCCCCAAACACACTGTTCCCTCCTTCTTCCTCTGTTGCTAGGAGGCAAAGCTTTAACATTTTTGCAGGAAAAGTGCCGGACAGCTCCTGAGGCTCCATTAAAACCCCTGCTGGATGTCTTCAGTTCGTTCAACAACCTTTACCACTTATGTTATACTTCGCACATCCGTCAAAACAGATCAATGGAGTTCAAACAGATGTCAGAGCGGTCAAATATGCCACGGGCCATCGCTTTCTTCTCCCTGATGCGTCATCATATGTGTGTCACAGCTTATCCATACCAACTCTTCATATCCTACTGGTTTGAGCAGGAGGAGAGCACTTTAGGACCCAGAACTTCTGTCTCCTGTCATGTTGCTCCTCCCAGCCTTTTCCCATTCTTTTATCCTCTGTTGGCATGCCTGCACTCTCTTCTTTCCAGCTTTTCTTTTCTTTTACTGTTTTACACGTTCCTCTATACCTCTCTCATTTTCCTCTCTCTCTCAAGATCAGAAACCCTCTCTAATATTCTCTACTTATCCTTTTTCTTGACTTCTTATCGTTCACTTCCCCTTGCCAACAGTTGAGGGTCATCATACACTTAAGAAGGAAACTTCAACAGTAGCTGCTCTCTCATGAGCGCTGAAACCTGATAGAAGCTCATATTGCAGTAGCTCAACTCCCAGAAGCTTGGCCTACCTTGCATACACACACAGAGGCTAAGTACAAACACATGCAGGCAGAAATCTACCACATATGACCGTATGTTATTCATAAACTCAGACATTCTGCTGTGACCCCTTAAACTCACCCACATAAACCAGCACACAAACATATTATCAGTCATTTGAATAACAAAAGCTACGCCCTTCATTCATTTACAAGCACACAAACATTCTCGCACACACAATCCACACATACACACGCTTTGGCCCTCAGGCAAAAGCTCTATTACATGCTAATAACACACTAAGGAACTGCAACAGCACAATAAAAATACACGTGTGTTGGCTAACTGACAATATTTACAACTTTATGAGCAACCGCCATCACTCATTTATGAGTAACTATTCATTAAGAATTGTACCAGTTCTATATACTTTTCTTCCAATCATGAAAAAGGGCAAGGTGCCAGTTTGTATATTCTATATATTCTGTATGTTTGTCTATTTAAATTTCCAAGATTATACATTACATCAATCCTCTGGATTAATGATCCAGATCAACTTCTGTACACCTGTGACTTGTCACTCCCCTGAGGAGCCCATTCACCTAAAGCTGACTGCTGCTTAAAAGAATGATAAAATTCCCCTCCAATAGGGATGACCCCGGGGGCACTGCTAGAATTCGAGCCCCCCTCAAAACGTTTCACTTATGGCCCTGAAATAGTAAATATCTAAAATCCCTTTAAACCCTGCTGATCTCTGGGCCCCTTGAATCATGACAGTCCCTCACTCCCCTCCCGCCGCCCCTTCAGTGAGTCTGATAAGAAAGTAAGTGATGTAATCACAGTTATGATCATTTCTCCACAAAATAGAACGTCTATCTTGTTTAGCATGATTATTTTGGCATGGGCAAACATTTACACATTATAGACACCGGCAGACACTTTCATTCAGTTACGAAAGGACTAGTAGTATTTTGTTCCATTCTGACGGAAATGCCCTTAAAAAGTGAAAAAAAGTATTATTTATATAAAGTTTTAATTTTCAAATTAAATTTAAACACTGCACATATTTGACAAGTTAGAATATGTTAGAATATGTGCTTGGAATGGCTCTAATACAAGTCTATGCTATCTGTTGAAGAAATAAATGTAGTCCAAGTTTCCTTTTATTGGTTTTTCGTTAATGAATAGGGTTGTTTTTTTTTTATGGCTGCAACTTAAGAGTGTTTTCCAGTTATTTATTGAATTTTTAACCATCAATCAACCAATTACACACAATTGTGACAGGGTTGAACAATTTCATACTTTTTTAGTAACGACCCTTGAAATGTAGGTTCCCCCTCTCCTCCTCTCATTAACCTCAAATAAACGTTTTTTTCTTTGTGTGACACAAACAGACCTGTTCATAACCAATAACATTTACGCACACGTGAGTCCTACCTGTGTCTGCTGGCCGCTCTCTGTCCCGTCTGAATAAGGGATTCTGAATATCCGAGACCCCAACTATCCCGGACCAGCATGAAGGCGAGCAGGTACAGAACCGTCTCCATCCTCAGGTTTTAAAGTTTAATTCCAACGTTTATCCCAGAACCGTTTCCCGGTGTTTATCTCCGTTCAGCGCCGTGGATGGAGATGGAGGGACGCATGACTGAGCGAGAGGCTGAGAAACTCCGCACACTCCAGTCAAGTGCATTTCAGGAGGTAAACTGCGGCTGAAGCTGCGAGCAGAGTCAGCAGAGCAGCGAGACCAAAGTTTCCTGTCAGAGCTCCAAGAGCAGTCATGCCCGCTCAGGGTCCCTCTCCTCCCCCTCCTCCCCCCGCAGACACCTCTTCTGTTCCTCTTTAAGACCCAGCTCATTTTAACAGCATTCGGCTGAGACTGCCTCCTTGGCACAGAAAGATATGTTTCCAGCTAACCAAGGCATGTTTTTATTAAGGTAGCAAAGAACTCCAAAGTCCCAAAAATACAAAGAAAATCGGCAAGACTTTAATCACCCACCATTAATGGTCAAAAACCTCTTCCCTTGTAATGCCTTTAAATGCTGGAATACTCAACATCTTCATCGCTCCCAGTACCCTAGACATTAAAAAATAGATTAAAACCATATGCACTGATTGGCCATAACATTATAACCACTGAACGGTGAAGTCAGAATAACATAGTTAATGTCTGATATTAGAATTCCAACATCCATAGGTGAGATGTTTTAGGCAGCAGGTTAACATTTGGTCATGAAATTGATGAGTTGGAAAGAGGGAAACAATTGACAGGGGCCAAAACGTGATGGCTATATACAACTGGGTCAGAACAACTTCAGAACCCTATGGGTGCCTATAAGGCTCATTCATGCATGTGTGGCACAAGTATTAACCTGTGATGTCTGAGCCCAAAGAGGAGCTACTTGATCACAAATTGCTGAAACAGTTTCTGCTGGTTCTGATAGAAAGGCGTCACAACAAAGTCAATTGGATAACTGTTTAGGCAGCATAGTGGGGACCTAAATAATATTATACGCAGGTGGGTTTAAAGTTATGGTTAATTGGTGTTTGATGCAACATCAAAGGTCCAGTGTGTCAAATTTAGGGTGGTTGGGGTATCTTGTTGAATAAATGGAATACAATATCCATAACTATGTTTTTCTTTTTGTACTTTCAGCTGTAAGTAAAAGTGTTTTTTCTTAAGTTCCTTTGGAAAAAGCCTTTTTATCTCTATATAAGTAGATCCATATGGGTGTCGTCATGTTCGTAACTACACGTGGAGAGGGATTTTGCTTTTTTTAAAATTGTTCCTGTGTTTTAACATATGGAGGATCATACTTATGATTCTGATTCCGATGAGTCAACTTGGCTCAGTGGCACCAGACTGCTTCCCGGGAACGTGGGCCGAGAGTGCACATTCTCTCCTCCCAGGGAGAGATCGCTCCAGGACTGGCAGCCATCGGTGGCCCATCCAGTTGATTTCAGCATTTGAACTGGATGAACCTGAACAGAACCAGCGCTCGTACCCCGGTCACATTTCCTCTGAGGTGGTGCTCCGTGTCTGCTTACGAAAAATTCAGGTAGAGAAGGAACGGGAGAGAGCTCGCAGTCTCCAGTGAGAGAGTCAGACATTCAAAGGTGCTGCTGTTTTGGAAAAAAATATATTGCTTTATTGATTACAATTTCTTTGGAAACAATTGTTAGATGTTGGAAGAACATAATGAAGGTTTTTCCACTTTCTTTAAAATTATAAGGTAGAGTATTTCCATAACTGCAAAAACAGCACAACTGATTTCAGTGTAATTTTAGGGTTGTTCCACAATAGGACTGGAACCATCTCAACCCATTCTTAAACTTTAAATGGGTAAGAAGCCCAACTCAATGGCATGGAGCCATAGCGATTCAATATATAGATTAAATAAATATAAGTTGACATTTGACAAACCCTTTCTGTAGAGTTACATTGCTAATCATCCAGCCTTTTTGACATCAGAAATCAGTCAGACGAATCGGATGTGAAATAAGAGTGAAAGGACCAACAACATTTTGACTTGACTAGATTGATTGAAGCGTTAATAATAACCTGATGCTCTAGAAAAAGTAAAATTTTGACACATTGCCTAAAATCTGATTTTCTCATCAGTCCAACTGTCCAGTAGTATAGTAATAGACCCTCATCGTTAGTCCATTATCTCATTGCTATTTATAATATGAATTACTCTGTTACTCCAGTTAATACTTCTCAATCGTAATACTTACATCAGCTTCTTCAACTCAAACAGTCTCTGCAGAGTAATCAGCCACCACCGGAATCTGGGCTCCAAATTGGGATTTATCATGCGGTTTTCCCATCCAGAGGCTCTCTTACCAAGCAGTTACCACAGATCTACTGTAATAACAAGCAATTATCTTTAATGACTTCATTTGTCTCTCATTGAAATGCTTATCTGGCCAAAAAAAAGGAACCCAAAAACACAATGTTTACCCAAACTGGTTTCATTCAGCCCAATACATATTGTCTTTTAAAATAAAGACAGTGAATTTCCTTTGTAAACGTATTTGCTGTTGCAAAGTAATGACAAATAAAGATGTTTTCCAAAGACAGGGTTACAGCGGTGGGTTGTTTTTATTTTTTCCAACTATACAGTATAATAAAGTCCACATATATTCCTTTCAACGCATGTTTTTCTCTATTTTCTCAGTCATGGTCTAGGTTGTTTTTCATGATGATCCATTACATTCATTTTCTTCTACTTATCCGGTGTTTAGTTGCAGTGGCAGCAGGCCAAGCAAGGTCTTCCAGATATCCTAACCAGCAACACTTTCCAGCTCATCCGCGGGGATCTCGAGGCGTTTGCAAGATGATATACCCTAACCCTCCAGTGGGTTCTGGATCTCCTCCTGGTTGGACATGCGTGGAAAACTTCCAAAGGGAGGTGCCGTGGAGGCCCCCTCATCAGATGCCCAACCACCTCCACTGGCTCCTTTCCATGTGAGGGAGCAGCGGCTCTATTGCAAACATTTCAATAGGCAATGTTTTATGACTTAGCAGATGCAATCATTTGTGGAATCATTTATTTGTCGTTTGCAAAACAACTTAGTCTTTATATTCAGGACATTTTGACCACTATGATGGCAAATGGTAAACGTTATACCAACTGAATTTAGGTTCTCTCTTAAGATTCTTGATCAATTGCTTGTCAGATAGGAATGACCTCATACAATAGCATAGTATGAGGTCATTCCAGTAGTAGTAGTAGTAGTAGTAGTAGTAGTAGTAGCAGTATCAGCAGAGATAGCCACACAGTCAGTGAACTGCCTCAGTCAGTTTCAGAGCAATATCTCCCTAAAGTTTGTTAACATTAGCAAACAAAAGCTATCGGTCAGATGAAGCTGTAATCTCCAATCTCCTGTTGTTCCCTCAACCCAGAAATGCCACATTGTACTACTTTGACTTTCCACCTCGCTTTATTTTCAAAGCAGAACAAGTCCAAATGAGATTGTCAAGAGCTTTTTCTAGAAATCAACTTTCGGTCTGACCTTTCATATCAATGATACGGACGAACTTCATCTGCTGAGGAAGAATTTGTGATACGAATTAATGTTTCTGGAACAGTTACTAAGTTGAGCTTGTGGGGATCATTTTGTTGATTGTGGTTTCTTAATTCATTCATGAATCTGTATTTAATACTGTTGTTATTTCTGTTCATGATTTTAAAAGCTTTATTCTTTGTTGTTACTGTGGCCAGAATTTGGCTTTGGTTAATAAAGAAAGAAAAACAAAAAATCAATTTAACTGCAGGAGTTGAGCTGCAGTTTATTTACATTCAGCAATTAGAAGACTGTGTGTGTTGCTGTAATCCCCTGGCCTCTTTCTTAATTATCCCAGTCAATTTCTACACAATAAAACTCTCCCAGTTCCTTTTTTTGGTCAGATCTGTGGATTCCAATCCAAAAAGTTGAAGACGTCTAACAGCTCAACTCAATCACACACACAGCAGGTTTGAGCAATTCCTTATCCGCTGCATAAAGAGGGTTTTGTCGAGGTGTGATTGATGCTGTGGCACTCCTGCAGCCATAAGACAGTTTGTCTCCTTGCCATGATTTACATTGCACTTCATTTCCCCTCTACCTCTTTCCTGTCATTATCCCTTCCCAAATATAGCAAACATGCCAAAAAGGTAAGGATAGACTTCTGAAATCCAAGCAGTTCTTTCAGATCCAGTGAAGTCGTATTCAATTTATTTATATTTCAGTTCATTTTCAGTGAAAGACAGTTATTAAACCCTGTTTGTGCACATTTGGTGAACTCTGATGAGAGAGTACCTTCTCTGAGCCAAAGGGAAACAAAAAGACCAACTAGGAGACCCGAGCACTTTCTTTTTGTTTTACTTTCATCTCCTAGAGCCTGCTCTTTCTCTCAGTTCATTTCCACATTTTTACTTGTTCATCTTCACTGCAGTCCAAGTGGAATGCCCGGCTCAGCAGTCCCCCCATCAGCCCACTAATGAAATCAGCTCTCCCAGCTGTTCCGTCACAGACTGAACGACTCCCCATCTAGACCATAAACATGCATGCTGAGGAGGATCCACATGCGCCCATTACCTGATCATGCGTGATGTTAACCATATATCTGGTATAATTCCAGCTTTCATAACTATTGTAAACCAAGATGTCAGTCAAATAGATCGCATGACTGGAGACACAGTTTCAGTGGTTGGAAGTCAATTTGAGGCACATTTTTTCCATGACTGTTATGTTTCTTTAGCTGTTTTTTATGCACTTTGGCTGGTTATCCAATGTTATTATCAATCTAGTTGACAGATTCACAGATCAAAGTCCAAAATATCTGGCGCATACATAAAGGAAGGCTGCGAGGATTCTTGTAAAGTACAGTAGATTCCCAGCACACAGATGTCAGAATAGTTTAGGCTCATGCCAAACAATACATTCAAATGCTTGCCAAACAGAAGTAGGGCAGATTTTGAAATGGTGCCTGGTTGGATGATGGGACGGCAACTGTACTAAGTTGTTGTGGCTCATTAACCGTAGCTACTACAGGCTTCAGCTTGGCTAAAACTTTCTATTAAATTGTGACTGGTGTGAGAAGCTGCTTAGGTTGCAGTTTAAGTGATAAGATAGAGAATATTCCAGAGGCCCCACAAACCATGTGAGCCATGACACAAACCAGATATAAGTGAAATTCCATTAGGTGTGAATTAGAATAATGGGGGAGGAAGGTTGGCGGATAGTGTTTTTCATAACTATCAATCACATAAATCTATGAATTAGTTATTATGGGAAAGATGCACAAAGACACATCCTTTTAAATCTCAGCCAAATTCCTTACCAGAATGGTTTCCTCCTCTGAGGCCTGCTGAGATTAATCTAACATTTACAGAATCAGTGAAATTTCATTCCACCATCAGAGTGCTGTTGTGAGCCTGTGTCATCCAGAGACATGTCTCACTAGGTTATCCATTGCACATTTCAAAGTTCACTCACCTTTCCAGTGCAGGACATAAGAGATTTAATCATCCTGGAAACTCCTGACGGAATATGTGCATGACTTTTAGAAGCTCTTCTTTTATTTACAAGGTCTAAATTCCCTTTACCCTGAAAGAAGTTCATGATATCTCATTTAATAAGACAGCCTGCAAGGAAGCTGCAGAAATCCCCCTTCATAAATGACAAAAGGCATTGACCCTAGTGACTGCACAGCCACAAAAAATGATCCAAATCTTTTTTTGTGGCTCCACATAACTCTATGTGCTGCCAAACGAAACACTCAGAAATCACTCCCTTCCTCCATCTTTCTCTACTCTGTTTACATAATTAACACTTAATAGCTTACTCAGCAATGACTATATACATTGCTCCCACGTGAGGCTTGAATTTACTTGTCCTTAACATTTTCCCAAAATACAGAAAATGCAGGAAAAGTTTAAATTAAATTACAAAAGTTGCACAGAATTCACCAAATTGTAAAATAAAGGGACACCCCTGGGTGTTGAGGTTGTGTCACCATAACAGATTTCAAGCCCCATATCCACCACGATATATTGTATAGCACAGTTAATCCACTGAAATTACTCTAAAACTCAGACACACTGTAAGACTTGATATGTAGGCGATTGTTAGTAAGACATTGATTTTCATTCAATCTTCATATACAGACTTTCTCATCAGCATCATGTCACAGGTCCAAAGTCAAATCCCATCTTTGACTTTACACATTACTTTTTTGAATATATAAAATGAAAGTAAGTCTTTGGGGATTGTTAGCAGCAAGTATTACAAATGCTATTGACAATATCTCCATTACATTAATTTTTTGAAGATACTGTATGGTGGTTAAATATGTGATAAATAGCATTTTTAAAAGTTGATTAAACTTGTAGGCAGACGCTGACGGTAGTCTCATTGGGATTGGACTGAAATAGGACCCGATGATGGTGCACTATGAAAAGTTACAGATAAAGTTCTTGCTGCTCTCCATCTGAAAGAAGTTCACTGGAGATCATTAGTAGACATTTGATATCTTAGTCATGAGAAAATATCCTTTAAAGGTCTGGTGTAATTAAGACTGCTTCCGTATCCTGGCCACTACATCACCAAGCCATCTTGGCTTCCTCAAACTTTATGAAACATCCTGTGTTAGTTTAACTGCTCCCGCAGGAAGAAAGGGTAGGCTATCCACCTGAATTATCCTAATGCTTTGAGACGATTGGTCAGTGTTGACAGGATTGCTAAGTAACATTAATAATTCCCATTCTATATCCTACTGTTAACAAAGCAAACATGTGTTTTCTATACTTTACAAAATTTTTATCTCCAAGTCGATTTCTCTCCCTTTTTTTCAAATGTAAGTCGTAATTACAATTTAAAGTGCTGATTGTTTTTCTCTAGTAAATGCATTTCCCAAGAAATGCGTAGAGGATCACTAGTTGTTGGTATTTTGCCCATAGCCATAGATGTCATCCTCATAGGAAAAAATTCAGCGGAACCCAATGTCTGTTGTCGGTTCTTTCCACTTGGAGCTACGAATATCTATACAAAATGTGCAATACAATCCATTTAACAGTTCAAATAATATTTTAGAGGAACCAAAATGATGTTCTGATTGATATGCAATTATACATAAAACCCTAAATATGATAGTGCTACATTATGTCTCCACGTCTCTCAGAGCCGGCGTTATGACCCTCCTCCAGTCCCAAAGCCGTGATAACATTGACTTTGATGATCCAGGTCCAGTGGGAGCTCTAAACCATCTGAAAGCAAGACGGACGATTTCTTTCAGTCCATGTGCTGTTAACCTTTATTTTCTACCACAGGTGCTGCAGGGTGAAACCTGCTGATAAGTCTCTTTTCACAGTTAGCATCCACTCACCGGAATTTCTTTCAACACTTTATGTGGTTGCACTGTATGAGGCTGCTCATAAAGAATGCAGCTAAGAAGCAATCTTTTCCCTTTCCTGTGATTTGGGTTAATTGTGACTTCCTCAAAGAGTGGACATGTGTTGGGATGCACTGGGATCAACCCTGTCAGCTGTGGCATTAGTTGGCTGGTCCACTGGACTCTTGACCAGAGTCCTTGGAAAGATTAACATTCTTGTGGGGGGAGGGGGGGGGCAACTGTTTCTCTCCACTATAAATAGGCAGGATTAAACCATACAACAAAACAAACAACAAGCCTTTCTGTTGTAGCAACATATAATATACGTGGTTGAGAACATTACTGCTTTAAACTGCTAGTCTGAATTGTGTGTGCTTTAAAGCCTTTAGTTCTGTTCCTTTCTATTGTCCCCATTGTCCCCAATGCCTTTTTATCTACTCTCGCTGCTTCCTCTATAGCCTTTATCTACACTTTGTGTGTGTGGTGTTTGACCGGAGCATGTTTTCGATGCTTTGCGGCTGCCATGTTGACATTCTTTGAGGCTTGGCCTGCATTTCACATTTGTGCAGGTCAGGGTGTTTTGTTTGCTTTTACTATTATGGGAGACCCCCAGTTGTTATTTCGCACTTTGGAGGAACCTTTAAAATGCCTTTGCTGCTGTGGTATGCTCTACTGCACAGAAAAGACTTGAAACTCGGGGGAGGTGTCTGTAGTTTGGTCAGGCTACAGACAGGCCCAGGGCCCAGGAGTTTTTTCTTCTGCACTTACAAAACAGCCAACACTCATAAGTTACACAGCAGTGTGTGTGTGAAGCAAACATGCAGTAGTCCAAAGCAAACCCAGGTCCTTTATACACAATGTGCCTTCATGTTTTCCAGACTCAACACACACAGCAGGAGACACTGTATCTGAAACATATCTCCAGCAAGACTTACTTCACTGTAAAGGCTTGGCAGACAAAGACAAACAAAATGTAAGGTTGGATGTGACTGTGGTGAGACATTTTTGGCTTAGAAGTAGGTCCCTGCCCCAATCATCAGAGTTCACCATCATGAATATAAAAGCTTCTGTTAGTCATTCACCTTCCAAAAAAGGTAATATAAATACGTCCATTAGCCTATGTAAAATGAAACCTCCGTAATTCACTTCCCCGCTGTGACAGACATTCTTTATGATGCTGACACATGAAGGAAAATGGGAGTATGAATTATTTTCTACAGTAATAATACGAGGCCTGAGTAGCGTTCTTGGACCATGATCAAAGTGTGACCGCATTGTTAGGAGGATGAATGTTATGTTTCATTTCTGCAAATTTGCTGAATTCAGCTTCAGTGCTCATATATTTATCGGTAAAATGCTGTGATAACAAAAAGGATAACTTTCTTTAGTACTACTGCTACTACTATGTCTCTTATTTCACTTTTGAAAGCAAGGCTCGGACAAAAGATATTAAAATGTGTTGGCCTGTTGAGTCAAACCCAGCACTAGCTGAGTTTAAATAGACCCTAATGTTCTGATTGGTTGGTTGATTGATTGATTGGTTAATTGGTATAAGGGCTCAATCAGAACAAAAATGCTCCATATAAATACCTCAACAAGAACAAAACACCCAAACTGGTATGGGTAGATGCAGACGGGGGGTATTTAAAACTTTTCATAAACCAATTAGAAGAATAATTGTACTCTGGAAATGAATGTACTTTTCTTTCAAGCTTTGAGTATCCATTCAAAACCCTGATGCAAAACTCGCAGTCTCGACCAAATTCAGTCTACTGTATATTTCACTATGAATTAAAATACGCCAACTAATTGCTAGTGATGCATGTATGCAGCCATTTTGTTAACAGTTCAGAACTTCTTTTCACAAAATATGGGACTACTACTACTACTACTATCATAGTCTACAGAATTTTGAATTATATCTCTGAATTTGAACCGCTCCTTACGCCGGAAAGACAGATACATGGAAAAACCTTTCCTTCTGTACTCTGTGTTCATTTCAGCTACATTTCTGTACATTTTCTGAAGGCTTAAAGACACAGGCGAAAGAGAACAATACCAACGGAATTCATTGGAGGCAGTGACCCAGACCCAAAAGAACACAAATGGAGAAACAATTAGATAGTTAGAAAAAGGTATTTTATTATAAGCTGGGACAGGAGGGGACGAGATCAGGAAGGTGTGATCCTGAGGCTTTCGCCAAAAGAAACAATTAGCACTCTAGATTTTTAAGGATTTTAAGGATCTGAGCCTGTGTTTATGTGCTGCAGCTGCTTGATGCGTAGATGAAACGATAAGGTGCAGGTGTACAGGTGGATCAACAGGAGAGGGACTAAGAAGGCCTCTCCCAACTCACACACACAAACAAACACACCAGCAAACGTACACACACACACACACACACACACATAGATGGACATACACACATAAACACACAGACACATAAACTCACATACACACACACCTGCACACGTGCACACACGCACACACACACGCAGGCACCTACACGTGCACACACACATACAGACACAGACACACACATACAGACACAGACACACACAGAGACGCACAAAAACACACCCACTCACACGCATTTACATGTGCACACACCGACAGACACGCACAAACACACACCTGCACACACACATAATTAAACATACAGACACACACTCTCACACACACCCAGACATAAACATGCGGACACACACACAGTAAGTCAGTAAGCAAAGAAAAGATGGAGCAGGTCGTTTTCTGTACTTTATTAGAGATTTGCTTTTGTTGATATTAGAGACTGATTTAGATACTTTCTCCTATCAACTACTGAAATGTCAGTTAATGCTTTGAACTTAACCTATAATTAAATGCAGCCACCGTATTAATCTTCCAATCGTGTTGAAGTGTTTTTGAATCTTTTTAATTTATTTATTTAATTTTTTTTATTTATTTATTTATTTATTTATTTAAATTATTATTAGTACCTTCTTTGTATATTTATTTGCCAACACACAACATAAGTAGATTCATTGTTGTTCTTTAGATTAAAAACCTTGTAAATATTAAATTCCCTCCAGCTGTAACACAGACATGCTCGTGTTTATTTTCCCAAGATAATGTCTCATGCTATCATATGCAGAAATAAATATTCAGACCAGTTTCTTGGCTCTTTTTATCTGTTCTGCAATGTTGAAGCCGGTGCCCCAGTGATGTTGGGTGGGGCGAATAGGAAACAATTTCACTGTCAATGTAATCATTACCTCTGGCCCTTATCATCACGGATGTTTGTCTAAGAGATCCAACATTCAGCACAGTTCTTGTGAGGATGAGGATGACTATGTCTTTTGAGAAGGACATTGTCCCACATGTCTGTCCTTTTTATTTTAATTAAAAGGTAGCCATTCAAAAGATTGTTCCACAACTCAAACAGCATGTCTTATGTTATCCTTATATAATGAAAGATTATCAAGCAGTGCTACTTCAGGTTTAAGATGTGGATTTACTCTGACTGTCATGTGCCAATTAAAGCAGTTCTTGTGCATAATTTACTAAGAAAACATTCATATTCCATTTTATTTTCTTTCTTAGGTACAGTGATAGCTGAGGTATATAATGTCGATAATGTGTGTATTATGCGATCCCTGTCGTCATACAAGATGAAACTGGCCTCCTGTGTGGGCTTTGTTTGAAGAGGCTGAGCTCATAAACAAACCACGAGGGAGTTGCAGCAGGATGTTTATGGGGATGTGAGGTAGAATGAATTAGGAACCACAGGGGTTTAAGCCCCAGGGCTATTGCCACACATACATTCACATTCTTTTGCATATATATGGTGTACAGATACATGTACTATGCAACGCTAGAACTTCTTCAGTTCTGTATATCTCACATAAATAATCAGTCCGGTGAAGCATAAACCACTGCTGAACGTCAGCAGCATCAATTTAATGCTCATTGAAATAAACTTAACAAGTCCGTTGAGCTTTGGCATGATCTGTTAAAGAGCTATAAAAGAGACTTTCTCACACTTTGAATAGAGGAGGCCAGATGACAACGTTTGACATAAAACATATAGACAGGACAGTCATCCCAATACCCACCTTCACCAATCTTCAAACTTTTAAGTTTAACTAAACCAGAAGTTCAACATCAAAACAACAGATTTGAACAATTTTCCCATTTATGGGCTTTCCACTTGCAGCATAATGTTTACCATGTGTTTGCAGCAATTGCACACATCTTTCAGAAGGTTCTTTGTGTGAGAAAAAAATCGTAAACCTTGGTCCTCCTTTAAAGTAAGTAGCTTCTGTTATCAATGTTCATTCTGCTCATTTAGCTGCATTTTCAGGGGCTAATATACTCCTGGGAAAATGTTAGTCTGAGCTCAGAGCACCAAGGCGCACTAAGAACATGATCTGACATTTACACCGTGCTTTTGTGTGTGTGTTGTGCTGATAAATATAAACAGAAGGTCAACCATGTAGATATTGAAAAAAGAAAAAGAAAAGAAAACTGGTCCCCTCTCTCCCAATTTTTCATTTTCTCATTGTGGTTGGTGGCAGAGATCTAGTGCTTGTATAATATATTATATTATACTATAGTATATGATATTATATTATATGATATTATATTACATTATATTATATTATATTATATCTCATTATGCTATATGATATTATATTATATGATATTATATTATATTATATCTCATTATGCTATATTATATTATATTATATTAAATGATTATTATTAATTAACCACTCATAAGTTCAGTCACATAATAATCAAGCGAAGCTCTTGCTATAACGGTGCTGGGAGGGGATTTATTATGCAGCAGGTGAGCATTTTGGCCTGATGGCCTGTGTTGTCTAAATCCCACAGAACAGCTACTGCTTTACAAATGCTGAAAAGATAATGCTGGTTCTGATAGAGAGGTGTTGGAGGGCAAGATTTTAATGTTGTGGCTGATCAGTGGGAATAAATAAATAAATCAATCTGATTGAACGAGTCAGACTCAACAATGTCAAACAATTGATTTTTCTGACAATGATTTTTCCGACACATACGTTGATGGTATAATGCAAATGTTGTTTTAGCCGCTGTGTTGGGTCAGGTCTTGTGATACAGTGGGTAAAAAGGTAAAATATCATGCAGACAATCCAAATTTGAAGGATTGTCTGCATGATATTTTACCTTTTTACCCACTGTACCCACAAATTTGAATTTGGTGTTTTGTTTGCTATTGATATCTGGCTGTCATACAGGTCGCTAGAAAGGACACAACTTAAGGGAGTTTTTGGGTGTTAGCTACTTGGTGCCTTCATGAGTGGGGTGGTTAGTTCCCATTGCAAAATGGGCCACTATAAGTGGCTATTTGGGGCCCCGGTTTCTTATATATTGTGGGACCAAACATTTCTTGGTATGCCTCTCCTAATGGTGTACCCCTGCCTGCAGAAGGGTTCCTGAGCAAAGGGGAGTGGTCATTTATTACAAGTAATAACCTGTGACATTGACATTTTCTCCTCTGTATTTCTGACAGCTGTGAGTCCATCTATCTCAAGAAAATGAAAACATGTAGATTGTAGTTCTGTCTCAGGAAAAATCCCCACATGAAGAAATGTGTCTCATGTTTCTGCAGTAAGAACAGTGATCTGTGTGGTATAATCAAAACAATATGCTTTGATGTTTATTATTATGGTTATTGGAGCTGATGAAGAGGAAATAAAATTAAAAAGATTTACATGATGACATGAAATATGCAATACTAACTGTTTCAATGCACAACAGAGATGTTTTTTGTTTGTTTTTTTACAAAGAAGGCTAATTAATCCTCCATAATCCTGTTTGAAAATGTCAAAATGTATTACTGAAGAAATCCAAAACCACTGGCCTTGCTTCCAAACTCCTTAGAAGGAAATGAAATGTCCAGCCTTGAGAATTTAGGGTCCTCTGGGGCCAAACGCATGCCTGACTGCCTGTGGGCCCAACATGACCATTCAACTGATTTGCTCACCGTACCAGTGAGCCAGGCTGCAGCTTTAACGAGAGTAAGAGTCAAAACAGCCAAGTCCTGAGTTAAGAAAGCCCTCCATTGTGTGTGTGGGTGTGTTCATTTAAGTGTGAGAGAGAGGAGAAAGAGAGAAAGGAGAGAGAAAATGAATGCGTTGGTTCTTCCTGTGTGCTCGTGTTTGTGTTTGTAGGAGCCAACCATCTTATAAACTATGGCCAACAGGTTCAGCTACAGAAGCAAAGGCCAAATAGCGAAACCTCATCCAGAGCAAACGTGGCATTACCTCTGTTTCATTTTGGGTTTCCTCCACCTGAAATTTTGTTTTCTGAAAGGTTTTCTTTGTGCCCGTTGATGTGCCTTGATCAGGTGACTCACATAGGAGTTCAGCCTTCTTAAAATCTTAAAATTGGCCCTGGAGTTCTGTTTAGCTGAAACAGATACAGCCGCCTGAATATGCCCTCAGATTATGAGCAGCAAAGTTAAGTTTTAGTCTTTGTAGACCTGCCAGCCAGACCTTACTCTGCTACCTACATCTGCTCCATCTACTACTCAATTTTCACTTAAAATGGGAGGCCCAAGACTTCAGTGAAATCGTTTGTTCCTCCAAATGTAATGTCATATTTTTATTTAAACTACAACTTTGTCAGCTCCACCCTGTGCTTTGATGAAATCCACACAACCTACTTCTCTTTTTAAAAATCATAAATTTCTAAATGTTTGTAACTCAATACTAAAGGTAAAGTTTATACCAGTAGTGAGGTGAGTCCCATATTTTTCCTCTCATGACGCCTCCTAAATGGTGAGAGTACAGTGGATCGCAGCCCACACATGCCAGCATACAAAGCCCAGTATTCATACGTTCATCTACCATTCTTGACGCCCGCTGCTCTGACAGCATACAGAAAGCAGCAGCCAACAGGATGGTGGGAAACCTTGGGCTGATGTTTCATGGAAAGGAAAAACAGGAATAGCACTGAATGAACAGTCCCCTCAACACACCTCAGGTTTTTGAGCATTGATTTCTTAAGAGGTAGTGTTTAAGGACAACACACCAGTGTTTTGGACTCAGCTTTTAATTATCAAGAAAAGCAAAGCTGGAACTGAAACTATAGTTGGAGGAAAATGTTGTTTATACTATAGAGAATTAGAATGAAAGACTGTCTGTGAATTTTAGCGAGCGACAGTTATTTATGCCTAGGATTAAAAGCGCCCAATCCCAGAGCTCACGGGAGTAAGAAGCCTCTTAAAGGATGTTAATGCAATCCATCGAATCTGAATATAGTCTCATATGCAGAGGTGGATTAACGTTGGTGAGTCAAGAAGAAGCAAAGTTGCCTGTCTAAAAGAGGGTTGAACAATAAAAGTGAAAGGGTGAAGGTTCTTTAATGTAAAAGTACAGTATAAAGTAAAGTATAAAAGTCAAAAGTACCCATTTGTAAGACATTTATACCAGCTGTTTTCATCCAAAACTAATTCAATTGCTTCTTTATTTCAACTTCTATTACGTCTTCCAACTGTAAAGAATGTATTCAGCATGAACCGACATTATGTAAAATCCAAGTAGTATATTAGCACAAATTTAAATACAAAGACAGTCTTTTGTAACTACTTAATAATCTATATTTGTGTGTGTTTGTTTGTTTCTTAGCAGGATTATGCCACAACTACATGGCAGATTTCCACGAGGACCAGGAAAGAACTCAGATAAAGATTTTCTTTTTTTATTAAGACAGTAAAAGATTGTAAAAAGGGTCAGAATATTCTTTTAATGAGTGTGCCAGGAACTTTGTTTCTAGATCGCTGTGTGGGATGGCCAACTGCCTTGACCTCAGCAACAAGCTATAGATAGAAAAGATCACAGATCTGTGAGAAAGATTTCTTTTTATCACTCCAACTGGCAGACAGATCAGTTGAACTTATCATGGTTCTCATGCCATGCTATGACATCACCACTTCTGACTCACCAAACACCGGTCAAATTTCACATAAATTTCACTGGTGGAGTTCAAGCAAAGGAGCAAAAATGAATCAAAAGATTTATTTATACAGTTTGATGTACATCTTTACTCCCATCACCCAAGCTGTTCCATTATCTTTAGGCTTCATTGGATTGTAGGAAATATATACACTGAGTCAGCACCTCCTTCCACGGGTCTAATCTCATGGTAAAATATTCCTTTAACATTACCATGACCCTGCTTCTTCTAATTTCACACAGCATTGTTGAAGCTCCCTTTTCACTGCCAGCAGCAAAGTATGACGAATGCCTGCCAAGGTTGTATTCCTGGATCTTTATGTTTCTCTGCACAGGTGTCTAAAATGTGGATTGGAGTCTTTACGGCGGATGTCATGGTGTCCAAACATTTGGGAAACATGAATGAGGCGGAAAATAATATAAAACAGGTTTAACATGGGTTTGCATGAGCTATATGTGCAAGATGTGTTTCAAACTTTGCAGTGAGGCTGATTTAATGTTTCTACGGTATCGGTGACAGAGACTATTATGGTTCCACAGGCAGGGTATCCCAGCAAATTAACCGTAGGTGGGCAATAACCTACTGTTTTTGGAGCCGGAGGAATCCAGCTCATTCACTTTCCTGACCTTGACCAGCAATCAATTGTGCATGACCTACAGTGAGACTGTTTACAGAGAAATGCAGTCTGGGAGAGAGCATAAGTGAATTTTGCCACCATGGTTGTTTCTGAGACTCACTCATAAATTGGTGCAGTAAATGGAAATATTGGAGCAGTAACTGCTGTTACCGAGTGGAAGGATGGAATGTTTAGAGATTTTTTTTTTTTCAAGTAGTTATTCTATCTTCTTGGTCAATAATACACTTAATTTTATCAATTATGTTGTTTCAGCTGCAACAAAATTATCAAGATTTTTATGAGTGAGTCACATACCAGTTAACTCTTATGAGTGTCTGCGAGTCTCAAGAATTTTCTGATATTTAAATTCTTGACTGGCCTAATGATACAGTGGTCAATTAATATGCCAATGACAAATGCTTTTGACAATTCTATATACATGGGGTTTTTTTTTGGTTTTTTTAATTTCTTTGATTTATTTAAGGTTTAATTCAAACCTTTATCAAGTTGTATTAATCTAAGTTTTTTCATTGGTACTTAAAATTTCATTTCTCTTCTTTTTTCCAAAAGGCGTGAGGGAAATACCTCTTATACTTAATTTTTACATATTGTTGCACGTGACAACTCAAATGACACAACAAGAATTGGACAAAGACTTGATAGTTGTGGTATTTGTGTCTTCACTCACAAATTGAAAAATCTCAACTCTATATAGATACATATAGATTCTCCGGACGGGTGACAGCCAGACTTCAGTGAGATGTGTCCGTGGAAGTGAAGGAGAAACATATTGCAGATGTAACGTGTATGAGTACTCAGAACTGTGAGAATACACATTCACATGGAATGCAACACAAATATCATACAACAAAAAACGTTTGTTTTGTATTTGTTGTGGAAGTCACAGAAGTGCTGGAGAGCCAGACGCTGGATTCACGACATCATCCAGACGCAGTTCTGGGTGTTCACATGTCATGACAAGCGTCTTCTCTACATCCACATCAAATGACATTCAGACACGCGACTTCTTGAGAAACTTCACAGTATAACAAAAAATTTCTCAACCAAGTTGAAAATTTTCAACTCTTGACTGACATGAATAACACAATATCTCCCCATATTCAGTCATTCATGTTGACTCGTTCAGAGTGAAGACATGCCTACTACACATGGCTTTGTATTGTTTTTAGTGTGAAGGCAGCCGATCACAGTTACTCGACCGACTCGAATTGGAAACAGCATTGGGTTTGCAGAAATCTGTGTCATGTGTTGTACATTAAATTCATCAGCTTGTTACAACCATTTTGTGCTGTTGGGATTGTGAGCTTTTATATGCGTTCTATTACTCTCTGTAGGTCTGTGGTGAAATGCGATGTTTTAACTCTCTCATAAAATATGAATTATTGTCCTCCCTTTGATTTTTTTTTTTGTCTTTAAATGATTTTCCTGTCTGTGAATCTGTCCACAGATTATTATCACGGCTTCTGATGACCTTGTTATAATCTTTTGCCAGCTGTGTACTTCATTCTTAATTTAAGTCAAGTGCACACAAAAATTACCATAAGTGCACCTCTTAAACTTGAATCGCCTCTCCTTTTCTTTTTTTTTTTGGTTAGTCACTACATTACGTCTACATTTTGTCTCTGTCACAGATGTCACTCTGACATTGCAGCTCTTGGCAGTTTTAATCATTCTCTTGTCTTCAGGGTTCATCATACCTCTCTAGAGACTATTTTTAAGTTCACTATTTCGTTTAACATCCAGGCTGTCACATTGTTTGTTACTACGGTATTCTCGCTGGAGTTTTTTCATGGATTCCAGTTTGGATTTCATTCAACCCTCTGATGCTGTTTATAGTTCTACTGACTCACATCTGATCACAGCTAGGACAGGGGAACAGCTGGAGAGAGTCTATCTCACAATTGAAGACTTAGCTGGATTAACTAACGGAACATCGTAATGCTTTTTTCATAGTACTGTATCCTTTTGTTGTGGCTTTGCGTTTCATTCACTTGATAACCATATTTTGGGGGCAGCCTTTTGTTTTCAACACTTCGTAATTATTTCTTCTTGTATGGTTTTCGATCTATTGCATGACAACGAAAAACTTTCTATTTTTAGCAACACTGTCATCAGTTGTTGGTATTATTTTTAAGTAGCCAGTGTTAGCGATGCTACAATAGAAATAAATAAAGGGAAACTACCTCAAAACTTCAGACAAAGTTCAAAGCATAAATCTTTTCCAATTATTCGGACGTGTCGAGTATATGTAAGGCGTTTGCATTATTTTCCGTATTGAACTCTTCTGTGATGGGTTCAGTTGGTTGAGGATGACATAATCAGTCTGAGGCAACACAAGTGTAAGTTTAACGTTAGACCTATCAGCCATAACATTATAACCTCTGACAGGATTTTGTCAGAATTTGATGTGTTGAAAGCAGAAAAATTGGACAAGCGTAAGGATCTGATCAATTTTGACGGGGAGGCAAATGGTGATGGTTAGATGTGTGGGTCAAACCATCTCCAGAAGTCCTCTGTATGGCCTTTAAAATGTGTTACTTAAGGCTCAGTGGCTGCCATAGGTACTTCACAAATAAAAAAGATAGGATTAATATAAACAGCATTAACTTAGGCAGAGAAGGAGATACTTCCACGTGAGGGGTCAAATAATATGGCGACAAGTTGTTAGAAAGCTGGAGAGTGGCAGAAATACAGTGGCGCTATGACATAATACAACTTCTGGAATAATAATGGTGATAATTATAACTACAGCAACAACAACAACCAGTGGCTTTCAACCAGGTGCACAGCAGAAAGTCCTGCCATGATCGATGGACCCTATGGAATCAGAAAGGACCAGGACTTCAGATAAATGTGTCGAATTAGTAACATGCATTAATGAGAAATGGATGTGTAGATAAAGAAAGGGAGGGGAGGGGGGGAAATGTCAGTACATCATGGGTAATCTCCTACAAGACTAATCCTATAACAACATAGCTAAGGATTAGCATAAACCAACTTTTAATTATGGGCTTGATCACAGAGGAAGGTTTTAAGCTTAGTGTTACATGCAGAGAGGCTGCCTGTTCACCAAACTGAGAATCTAGGAAGGTTCCACAGAAGACGGGCCTGTTGTATGAAGGTTCTTGCGTCCGCTCCACTTTTGGATGCTCTAAGGACAACAAGTAACCCTACTGACCTGGGGGTGTAATCTTCTCGTTGGATAAAGGGGTTCACTAAACTAGATTTTAAAGGAAGCTGGTACAGGAAATCTAATTTATGAGAGATATGACCTCCTGAATTTCTTCTGGTCCGAGCATTGTTATTATTATTATTATTATTGTTGTATTGCTATCTTTTTGATATTTATCTTTGTAAATTGTTTGGCATTCTGTGGACGGCAAATTAAGAATTTCATTGTACAGAGAAACACATTTCTTTACTGTGCATATGATAAAAAACACTTTCAAGTTGAAGTTGAAGCACGTCTGGATCAGCTGTAGAGACTTTAAAGACTTATTGGGATATCCTGATAATAGAGAGGTACAATAGTCTAGCCTGGATGTAACAAATGCATGGACTCATTTTTCTGTATCTCTTTCAGACAGAAAATGATTAAATTGTGAAAGATTATGCAGATGAAAGAAGGCAGGCATGAATTCTGTTTTATCTGGGAGTTTGTGGTGCTGGACGCTCAGGCAATGCCATCCTTAGTTGATATATTATTAGATATTGCATTTCTGAGCTGTTTGGGTCCCAGCACAATTATTTCAGAAAATGCAGAAGATGTTGGCGTCTAGTTTCTGACGTCATCACTCTCCTTGGATATTTTTGCATGTAATTTTTTGCAGGGTGATGTGAAAACTAGAGAACCCCCTTAAACAAAGCCTAAAGGTGGATGCTGTGATGGCGATGCAAATGAAAGTATACAGGTAGCAATTAATAGACCCGCCATGTAGCGGCAGCAGCAACATGGCAGGCGGCGGGAGAAATCAAAAGAAATCGTTGCAGTTTAAATGGACCACCAGTTAGGAGGGGATGTGCCTGATGGCGATTGAGCAGAATGAGGTGTGTTGTGTTTTTGTGTGTATGTGGCAGCACAGCTGGAGTTGTCTGCATTAAGTAGCTCGGAGGCTTTGCTTCACTCGATAAAAATCATCCCTTTGTTCTCATAGCTAATGAATGAAAATAAAGGGTAGTAGTCACCTAATGAGAAATGAAGAGCACAGGTTCCCAGGGTGTCAAATGATGTTGTTTTGTCATGTCCCTCAGCATCTATATCAGACACCACAGGTTTTAATTTGATCCATAAGACATCCTCATTAGTCTGAGCAACTGAACAATGTGCTGCTGAACGTTGTTCTCAATAATGTTCCCCTTGGGATTCTTTTTACTGTTTGGTGATGTACACTATGAGTGCAAAAACATTTTTGTAGCCTTAATATGCCCTAATAAAGACAAATAATGCAATGTTGTACAATTATATAACAACAAATGACAAATTATGTTTTTTGTCATTGTGGGGTAAGAATTAAACAACCTAGTATTTGTAACTGAATCATATAATTTTGAGCCTCTGGAATGAAAATACTACAACTACCACCTGGTAGAGCTGATACTACCTCTAAGGACATCTGGGGGTATCTGCACAACCATTTGATAGAAAATGACCTTAGGAGAGCAAATATGTAATGTACATCAGAATTCAACAAACCTTTTGGGGAAACTCTCAGTTTGAGAGAGACAAAGAAACGGGATGAGCTACTTGAAACCAATTCCATTAAATATGTTGCAGCCCCCAACTCTTTATTGCAAAATTATTGTAAGAATATGAATAGAGTTGAGAGTGTAGAATAGAATAGAATAGAATAGAATAGAATAGAAATAAAAGTTAGTAATCTCCTAAAGGGGAATGAAAACAAAGACTAGCCTGATCATGAACAATAAATCTGTTTAACAGAGCAGTGCTGCTGTCTGAAATCTAATCCCATACTATAATCAAAACCCTGCATTTGGGTATAATGCAATTCCTGTCAGCTCCTCTCATTAACCGTAAATCCAGTTTTAGATACTTTTAAGTTTAGCACTCTAGCATTTACCTCATTTTAAACTTAAATGCTAGATGTCATATTTTGGTGGATAATTGACAACCTTTACCCACATGTAGAAATAAACAAAAAGTCAAGAAAACAACATTATCACTGTAACAAATGTCTTACAATCACCTTGCTTATATAATCTGTCCTGTAGCTCCTCTTCAATTGGATGAACTCCACATAAAACGGTGCTTCATGGTGCTTCATGTATGTGAGCTCGTTGCTGAGGCTGATGTATGAGCTTTACTATGATGATGCCCCATTCTTAGCACCGACTCACAGATTACCCAAACACACTTCTGTCTGAAGCGCTGCTCCTGTTTTAATTGATTGCCCAATCTGTCAGGATACATTTTACTGGTTGGTGAAAGGAGGTAGTGAGTGAAAATGAAATTATCAGCCTTTAAAAACAAAAACAGTGAGGCAGATATGATAACACTTGGTGAAGTTTAGGATAGATTCAGTGGCTGTTTTTGAAGGTGATTCAAACCAGACGTGGGTCTGCCTTTGCCAATAACATTTTTCTCATGTTCCAATGACATCCAGTTGGGAGGGGCATTTATACAGTATGTCAGATGACATACTGTATAAATGCCATATAGAATTCATTTAGAATTTTAAAGGTGCACATGCTTGCATTTATATCTATAAATTGTTGCTGTTCATATCTGACTCCTAATCAAACATGAGATATTGGCGCTCTTTAGCCTCAAATTAAAAGCAATATTATGACTCTCAGCTTTTAAAAACAACATAGCTTTACTGAACCTCTGGTAATGTAGCTGAGGCACTATTTTTGAAAGGGGTTCGGTGAACACAATCCCTCACAGTTCCTCACGTTTGCTCTTTCCCCGCTTCATTGGTATCCATCCTGCATCAGCTCCCAGTAGACTTCCCGTACTGAGCAGCACTCCTACATGCATGTCAGAGCTGCGATATTTTATGATCCCCTCTGCCCTCTGCAGACCTCTACTGTGATTTAGAGCATCAGGCGAAGGAGGCCAGAGTGCAAGGTCCTGCATGGGGAAACCCCCCTGTTCTTCCTGCTTACAATTGTACCACTGAGGAAACACCAGCCGGGACCTGAAAAGGTAAAATATGAGATGTTAAGGGAATACCATCAGGAGCTTTCTACACAAAAAGCTAAAGGGAGGTCAAACTTTTAAAGCTAAGTTAAGTCTCTTATGCACTGATAACTTTTTCATGGCAAGTTTTCAAACATAGTTTCAAAAATGACTGTTCGTATGTCAGTCAAGTCTCACAGCAAGAATGTACCGGGTACAAATCCACCTCTGACGGCCTTTCTGTGTGGAGTTTGCCTGTTCTACCTGTGTCTGCATTGTTTCGCTCCGGGAACTCAGGCTTCCTGCCACAGTCCAAAAAACATGCAGTACAGGTGAATTGGTGACACTAAATTTGCCCGTAGGAGTGAGTGTGAGTGTGAGCGTGAGTGGTTGTGTGTCTCTATGTGTCGGCCCTGTGATGAAGTGGCGACTGGTCCTGAGTCTACCCCGCCTCTTGCCCAATGTCAGCTGGGATAGGCTCCAGCCCCCCGTGACCCTGAACAGGATAAGCGGTTGATAATGAATGAATGAATGAATGAATGTCAGTCAAGTAAGACATATATAATGAAAAATATTTCTTCGAAAATATATTCATTAATTTACTAAAAATAACAATTAAACATTAGTAAAACATTTGATGGCTAATTCCATCACAATGACCATCTTTTTTAATTTCTTTCATTTTTCTCCACTTGAAAACTCAAACGCCCGCCCAAGTGGATGTGTGAAAAACTAACAAAGTGTGTTAAAATAATTTAAGTTCATTGTTTTTGTTAATGCCCAGGGGGAATATTGTATATATACTTTGGAGAAAGAAAATGAAAAGATGAATTTGCAAGTCTTTCAATTTAACAAAAGAATAATGTGAAGAAAATAGCTATGGTATAGCAAGCTTTAAGAGAACTTCCATTTAATGTAAAATTTCAAACATGATGAAAATTTGACATCATAGTTGAACTTTGAAATGTTTGCAGTCACCTGACCCCTCCATATATATCTACTGTTTCAATCTCTCAAGAAAAGTCACATATTTCATTACTTCTAGGCTCTTTTTCCAATTCCAACCGAGTGCATACTAAAATGTATTATTAATCAACTTAAATGTGTTTGAGTAGTATTATTAAATGATCTCATCAAGTTTTACAGAGAGACCCATTTCGCATATCACATTGTAATTATATCCACAAAAAGGGGGCTATAATAATCGCAGATCATTCCTGTTAATGCTATATCTCCAAAACGATTCAATAGATCATTGTCAAATGTTATACCTACATAAACCTTCATAAGCGCTGGAGTGATTTGGGGAAAGGTTGGTTGTATATTTTTCCGACACTAGGGGCAGCTTTGTCTCCAAAAGTGTTTGGGCTATAATTTTTCAACCGTTCGTCTGATTTACCGTTCCTGCAATTTTGGTGCATATAAATCAACTAGAGGAGATCTATCATGTACATTTAATATTTTACTTCTAGTAGTTCAATTACTAACTAGTGAAGCTTTTTTATGAAAAACAAAGTTTTTTGGACATAACTTCCTAACCTTTATTCCAAATTATTTCAAATTTGGTGTGTATGGATCAAGTCAAGGACATTCTTTCATGTAGTATCATACTTTATTCCCGTAGGCCCCTATTTTACACACTCAGGGGAGCTTAAGGGGAGTTTTTGAGTTTTTTTAGACATAACTCAAAAACTATTTAACGGATCATTTTCAAATTTTCAATACCTCCATATACCATAGTGCGAGGTAAAGCCGGATTTACTTTGGAGAAGGTTGGTTAGTATATCTCTCACAAAAGTAAGAGCTTCATCTCCAAAAGTTTTCAGGCCAAAATGTCTCAGTCTTAGACTTTAGTGCATATTAATCAAGTGGAGTGGATCTGTCTCGCACATCAAATACTTCACTAATAGTTCATAATTCAGTCATTAGGGGCGGGACTTTTACAAAAACCTACAGTGGAGATAAAGTTACATTTAATTTGAGGATTTCAGTCAGGGGTTTGCTTGTACCATGCAGGGTATTGGGGATTTTTCAGGAATATACACTGGCTGACGGTGATGACAGCATAGGTGTAGTTCTTTCCATTGTTTATGTATGCCATAAGGACAAATTTTTGTATTATCCTCTTGTTTACTCTATATCACAAAATGATTGTATTATTTCAGATATAATTTCCCTTACAAAAGAATTGTATCCAAAGAGGTATTTTTCCTCACAGCACTGTTCCAGTTCCAGCTTGAAGGTAACACAGCTTCTCTCATTTCCTGTAAAACACCTCTTCTAAACAGCAGGTTACCTTGATTGCACTATAGTTCTTCCGTTTTGAAAGAAGGGTAAGAAACGTGTGTTCGTTCAGACAAAAACACTTTGACAAAACATTTGAGGAATGCAGTGGATCATCCATCGGCTTTCTGTGCGACCTTTTAAAGCATCTGAAGCATTTCATCAAGGCGTAAGC
This sequence comes from Lophius piscatorius, assembly GCA_009660295.1. NCBI lineage: Eukaryota > Metazoa > Chordata > Actinopteri > Lophiiformes > Lophiidae > Lophius > Lophius piscatorius. Next base: position 104,583 of record VRLP01000282.1, read on the forward strand.
TGATCAAAGGCGTGGCAGACGTCTGGTCTCAGTTTACGAGACTGTGGTGGTCAGCTGGAAGGTATTGGATCAGGGGGGATTCACTTTCCCAAAAACCCACATCTGTGTTTGGTCCCCATGAATGAGCTGAACTAATGCAGAATGGTCTTTTCAGACTTTTTTTTTCCAGACAATTCCTGTGACCAAGGCTAAGGGATCCTAAAAAAGGTTTCTGTTATGTATGAGATAGCTATTTGTTTACATGAGATAGCTATTTGTTTGCCTTATCTTCATGTAATTTCATTGCTCACACGAATGAACTTACTTGTCAATACATGGCAACACTTTCAAGTCGGTGTCGTTTTGGGACAGGAAACATTTTCTTCCCATGGAAGGTCGGTGACACAGGAAATATCAAACCTTATCTAAGTCATATTCACATGCATTTCCCCAAACGCAGGTAATATTTGGACACACTTCAACATTATGAAACAATATCTGGTATGTTTGTGTACCTCGACATCATAGGTGGACATTTTGGATATTGAACCATCGGTTAACTCTAACCATACGGTAAATGTAAAGTGAAATAGTTCAGTCCGTGCATGAAAAGCAGCAGGAGAGTATTTCAGCAGACCACGAGGTAGTGACTATAACAGAAAAGGATAGTTAGTGGAAATGTGATTGGATCTAAAAATAGTATACAGATCCTCAAGTGACAGAGTGGAGAGTTTCTCATGTTCACTTGTTGGACAGATAATTGAAAAGGAGCCAAGACAAGGGAAGCGCCTACACATGAACTGTAGACAAATTAGCATCACTCACTGCTGGACCCCAACCATGATGAATGACAAAGATGACAAAAACAGACACAGGGGTGGATTTTTTTCTCTTTTGTTCTTTTCTCTTTGTGTGTGTGTGTGTGTGTGTGTGTGTGTGTGTGTGTGGGTGTGTGTGTGTGTGTGTGTGTGTGTGTGTGTGTGTGTGTGTGTGTGTGTGTGTGGGGGTTTTCTTTTTAACATGCTTTATATGCATTTTTCTTTTCTTAATCTAAAATCCAAAAGCTCATACAGTGCATTTAATGCTACACCGATCTAGTGCCTGTCCATCTTTGTCTTCAACATTCATAGTGCATTTATATTTTTCCTGGCCACTCGGTAGCAGTGCATAAGAAATAGCTAACACATGATATATGTAATGGATAAAGCACTTTTGCCTTCAACCTGCCAACTCCCACAATCATAATGAGATCCATAACTGCCTATAATAATTGGAAATTTTCCATCACCCTACCGTGAGCAGCAATTACACTCCTAACCTGCCTCACATTTCGATTAAGGATTTTCTTTCACCTGCAATAACATTTTGGAAGCATTATCTTTGAAAAGACAACCATTCTGGCCTAAAAAGGTAAAACTAACTTCCTGTGAAAACTGTGACAACACTTCAAGCTTAGTGAAATGATTTGTTTTCAACCCAATAACCATGTCCTGACATGGCAACAACAACTAAGAGGGGTTTGCAGGTAGGAGTGTTTTGTTATTTCTTCTTCTTCTTCCTCTGTCTGTTCCCCTTAAGGGTCGCCAAAGTGTATCAAATGTTTTCATCTTGCCCTGTCATCTGCATCTTCCTATGTTACACCCACCAATTGCATGTCCTCTCTCATCACATCCAGAAACCTCCTCTTTGGTCTTCCCCTTCTTCTCCTGCCTGGCAGCTCCAGCATCCTTCTACCAATTTAACCACTGTCCCTCCTCTTCAAGTGTCCACACCATCTCAATATGGCCAGCTTGGCTGTCCCTCAGATGAGCTTGATTCTAATCCTGTCCATTCCTCATCAATCCCAAAGAAAATCTTAACATCTTCAACTCTGCCACCTCCAGCTCCGCCTCCTGTCTTGTGGTCAGAGCCGCCGTCTCTGAACCAGACAGAAGAGCTGTACTCACTACTGTCTTGTAAACATTTGCTTCATTTGACTCTTCTGTCACAGAAAATTCTTGACACCCTTCTCCACCCGCTCCACCCTGCCTGCACTCACTTCTTCACCTCTTTTCCATATTCTAAGTCCTCTTGCACCTTTTCCTCCTTTATTCCCTTGCATTTTCACCGTTGCACCTGCCTCCCTTCCATTCACACAAATCTATTCTGTTTTGCTGCGACGGGCCTCCCGTCCACTCCTCTCCAGTGCATTCCTCCACATCTCCAGGTTTTCCTCCACCTGCTCCCTGCTCTCACTACAGATCACCATGTCATCCGCAAACATCATAGTCCTCCTAGTAGACCCCGTAGTGCTCTGACATCCTTCATCATCACACTTCCAATTTCTGTCATCATACTCATCACTCTTTCTGACACTCCTTTCAGCTCCAGAACACTCTTCACATACTTCTCCTTCAGAATCACCCCTACTCCATTTTTCCTCTCATATACACCATGATAAAAGACTTTGTACCTTCAGCCTGGGCGCTCTAACTGATGTGTGGCTACACAGCCACATATGCATCAAGCTCTAGTTTCTCTCCAACCAGTGGAAAGCCAAACCCGTTTTTAGAAGGTTCACTTTTGAACAAACTTGCAGCTTGCGCGGTTTGGTAGTAAGGAGGCGCTTTGGTAGTAAGGAGACGCTTTGGTAGTAAGGAGGCGCTTTGGTAGTAAGGAGGCGCTTTGGTAGTAAGGAGGCGCTTTGGTAGTAAGGAAGCACTTTGGTAGTAAGGAGGCGACTGGAGGAGCCTTAAGTCCTAAAATGTGTACAAATATGTACGAAATGAACGCCGAGTACGGACAAAGGGCTGTGTCCATATCTGCATACATATTTAATGTTGCGCATGAGTGGGCATTAGAAGAGAGCCCAAATAGCGACGTTGTAGAAATTTGAATTTAAACAAGAAACCAAAAGATCTAGAAAAAGTATTTGTTACAAAATCTTGTAAACCTTTGTTCGCAGAACTGGCTGATAACTCTCCACAATCTGATGGTTAAATATAATGATCATTTTCAAAACTGATATAGTTTATGGAGCAATAAGTGATTTAAAAAATGATTAGTCAATCTTACTATATGTTAATTCATGCTTTTTACCTTCTGAGTCCTGCAGTAACAGAAAAAAAACAATCTTTAGATAACCCCGTTTTTCTCCGGTGACGGTTCATAATTAGAAACTGATCTCAGTTCACAGCTGAAGTTCAACACCATTATTTCTCAGACATTAGACGTAAGGTTAACAGTAGCCGTAAACCGAGGGTAAATTATATTTAATGAGCCTTGACAGCAGTCCTGAAAACACATGCTCAGTTTAAAGAAGAAAAGACCTTGTGCATCTTCTGGACAAAATGTTAAGCCCATTTGACGGAGTAGTCAAAGGTCAGGCCAGCGTTAACCTGACTTTTTGTTTGTTCAGCGGGTCACCACCTGGGCCTGTTTCTAATTGTGGACATAGCCTTGAAATATGCCTTTGTTACAGTAGAGGAAGTCATTTATTACACAGGTGGGTAGAAAAGAAGTTGACAAGCCAGTTTGGTGTATTTATTAGTTGGCGCCGGCATAAAGGGAGTGTGTGTGTGTGTGTGAGGAAATGTCTTTTTTATGACTTATATGTCTTCTGTTTTATTTTTCCGTCTTCCTTTTTCTTAATCTGCTTCTCTTTCTCTGTCTGTTAACTCTTCACTCTCTTTGTGTTCCTTTTTCTCCCCTTCTGCTCAGGGGTCACATGTCCGGCTCAATTGTCTTCGGTGGAAGGGCAGAAAACAAAGATACGTGTTGTAATCTCAGTGGGGAGATGCCGGTTTGTTAGCCTTTCCTCATTTTGTTCACTGTGTATCTTGAAAAACGAATCACAAACCTCCTGAGTGACTCATCAGACACTCGTTCACATGCACAGTAGGACATACAGAAGTGTTCTTCTCCTTCAACCGATTAACCACACTGATTAGCAAACAATACACATGTAGTTATCCTAAAACAAACAAAGGCACTTCCCACTGTCAATATCACTAACAAAGAACATCAGGTTATTAACAAAATATTATATTATTGTAATATTGTATCGTAGAAAAGCTGGTATAGTCAGGATTTTGTACCAGCAGTGACTGAAAATATTATTTATAGTGAGGGAACTCAATTAACTAACATGGGTTCAAGTGTGCAGCTGCTGCTTTCAGATTTAAGGCGGTGATGCATCCACTGTTCACTACCACTACCACTGCCAGCAATAAACAAGCAGCCAGACAAACTTAGCAACCAGCTGCTAAGCATTACATTGTGTCGTGTTTCATGTTCATCCAGTTTACAACTAAGTTAAGTTTCTTTAACTCTATCCCTTACATTGATTGATTATGTCTAAAACATACTTCAGGGAAATAAACTGCTCTAAGTGAAAATGAATGGAGAAACAATTCTAATTGTAGGGATAGTAAAGTTCTTCTATTCTATTTTATAACTAGACCTATTCTGTCGTCCCTGACATTAAGGATATATCCCTGAAAAGTCCCCAATCCCCCGCGTTGTGTAAGCAACCCCCCTCATGATCTCTTCAAATTGAATGTTAAGTTGTGTCCCAAACACACTGTTTCTCGTAAAGAAAGTCTGTCTTAAGAGAATAATGACAACTACTAAAGTTAAATATGATATACAAGAAAGATCATCTTGAGTTGAATGGTATGCACCAAAGTTGGACAAAAGAGGACCAACAATAATAATTATTATTATTATTAAAGGCATCGTAAAAATTCTCCCAATAGTCTCCCCATAGTGAGTAAAATATAAACTATTACATATATATACACATATAAAAGAACAATATCCTTAAATCCAGGACGTCGGCAGGACAATTCAGGGAACAGCTGTGACACGTCAGGCAGATTTCTGCCGGCTCTGCTGCAGAGTGAGTCATGAGTATAACACACATGTTAAATGTTTTTCAATCAACTCATTTTACCTGTCGGAACCAAAAATCTTGAGATTAAAATGTGATTAATCATGCAGCCGTACCTCCATGTTTTTTTATGCTTACCCCTCCTGTCTGTATGTGAGTGCATTGAGAAAGCTTCCTGATTCCTGGCATTAGCGAGATCTGTCTACAATCAGTTGTCAGTTTCAGTAAATGAACCGTGGGTTCTCCTCCACTCATCCCCCGGTTACAACAGTGGTATAGACTCTCTTTGCCAATAGGTAGCTCATTACCAATGAACTCCCTGTGTTGCTTGTGCTTTTTTTCTTATGAGTGTGTCTAGACTTCAAGTGCCAGTTAGCAAACCGATCTATCTTCAGCCCACTGCCTCAAACGCTGCCTTACTCTCTCCACACGTTAGTGTCTGTCTGTTACGCCACCTATGCTCAGTCTCAATAAACCTTTCACTCAAACACATTTCTGTTTCTGCATTTGGGTGGTTTAAGATGATGACAAGATGTTCAGAGCCTGTTTATTCCATTGCTGTCCCGTGAGAACCACGGATCTCCACAAAGTCAGCTTTTCATGAGTTCATCCTGTTTTCAGCTTTGTTACATTTTAAAGATAATCCAAGATAGTTTTAAACGTTTCCTTTATGTCACATTCTAGGACAATTTTCTCAACCAATGAAGAAATAAATCCTCACACACCTTCAAAATCAACACATACGGACAGGAAGGCTGTAAAAAAGAGTAACCAGTTACTTCAGCTCCAATGTCAGAGACATATAGTGGAGTAGAATTCACAGTATTTCCTTCTGAGATGTTATGGAGTAGAAGCATAAAGTAGCATAAAATGGATATAATAGATAAGATCAAATGTAAGTGTCTATTATTAGTTTTGGGGATACAAACATAGAATACATACATAAATACTTAAATACTTGGACTTAAGCAACTCACTCCATCTGTCATCCTTTCAAAGGTTTTCTTTCGGCACATTGTTATATTTGGGAAGAGAAGACACATCTGGTGAGGGATATGGACAGATTTCCTTTTCTCCGGTTCCGTGTTAACTATATATTCATATTATATATTGTGAGAGCGTGAATCCATATGTTGTCCATATGAATGTGAGGTTTAACTGAAGCCGCAAGGTAAGCCAGCCATCCCTCTCTTGCTCCAGTCCTTTTAAATTAAAAGCATCTCTCCAATGCCGCCTTCACTCTTCTCCTCCGGATGCAAATTGTGGGAACATTGAATTTATATTGGTATTGGTATTCACGCTGATTTAATTGAAAAGGTTGTGTGTGGATTTGATTATTCTACATTTTCTTTAAATGAATCTAAAGCACATGGAAAATTTAGAATAAGTCCAATAATTTATAATCCATAAAAAACACGTGGACATTATTTATTTTTGCTAAAATGGCTACTGCATATAAACACAACTTTAAAACCTTTAACCTACAAAATAGTATCTGTGTCGAAAAATTCTGCAAACTGCAAAACGTTCTGCATTCCCGGAGTATTATATTATTACGTTGTTTCATCTAGAAGAAAAACACAAATGTTCTTAAAGCACAGCTTCTTATATTATGGGCTACTGGTAAAACAAATAGTAATAATAATAATAAATAAATAAATAATAAATTTCAGAAAAATTCCTGTTTAAAATATCCTGTAATAAGTCCATCTTTGTGGGTAATCATTATGTCATCCTGCAGTGGATGCTGGAACTGCAGTCGAACAATTCAGATCATTCATCCCCGTATAATGACGTCAGTCGTGAATGGTGGAAAATGGAGTTATCCAATTTACAGGCAGCAGAGGGTGACAGAGTGCTGCGGTCATGCAACTTCAGATGCAACTTCAGTGAAGGTTTAGCAAGAGCAGTGTTGCTCTGCACAATCTTAATGCTCAAAGAAAAACGGATTTTTTTTTTGAGCAACACTATCTAATCAACACGTGTTGCTCGAGAAGAGAAAAACTAGGTACACCCAAAATATATATCAATTATAATATTGTTACTTATAAGTACCTCTGAGAGATCATCTTCTCCTAAGCGAGACCATCTTTCTCTAAGCTTCGAGAAATGTCATTGGCTGGATTATATCATTGTTTCATACTGTCATCATTGCATAGCAGTTTCATTTATTCAATATATTTATTAATGCATGAACTCAACTTTAACTCAACAAAATAGTCATTTCTACCTATTTTCTTCGTAAAAATATCAACCTGCTTGGTCAAACTTATAATCCATCACTGCTGTGTCGAAAGTGTCTATGGCTTTGTCACTCCCTTTTAGACCTAGGACTAAAACCTAAATCAAGTTATTTTCTTTACCCAGAATTTTTTGATTGCAGAATAATAGTGAAAATATATTGTTACCCTTTTTGCTGACCTCTGGGAGACCTGGACTCCACTTTGTGAAGCACTGACTTTACTTAACCTGACTCTCTCTATAAGTACCTTGTTGCAGACAGATCTTTTCAATTTCTTTAAAAATGTTATTATTTATTTATTTAATAAAAAAAAAAAAATGCAGCTCAACATTTTTATCAAAATGAATTAGTTCTTGATGAACCTTTAGGAAAATTGACTGTCTGTTGTTAATTAAAGCATAACAGTCAGTTAGGAGAAACAACAAGTATGTCCAGTCCCCGGTAAGAGTGGCAGAGAAGAGTTGGTCATTTTTACAGGGAAACGTTAACCCAACGATGTCTTTGACAAATGCAGCGTCTTCGCTCCCCCGTACATCACATAGGAGTTATAAATGTCATACCAACTGTCCCCTGGGAACCTCTTGTCTTACACCTCTGACCTCTGCTGAGCAGGGAAGTGTGTCCTTGTTTACTCACGCACATGCACTCACACACTGCATTTGCATATGTTTAATATTGTGACCCGGTATTTAGCATGTGCCATGCATCAAGATAATGGCGGTCCAATAAAACCATCTCAACACACACATTGGAGAATATACCTGGGACACTCACTGTTGGCCTCAGGATACTCAGAGGACTTTGGGGGCTGTTGGTAGGAATGGAAATAAGAAGGAAACAAAAGAAAAGTAATCAACTTTAGGCACTGGCAAAGATGGAACCACAACAAGACAAATTGATGTGTTGGTGACACTCAATACTGTGTTTGGCATGAATATGGTCCACAGCTTTCTTTTTTTTCTTTAATTAGCCAGCATCAGAGACCAAACCTCCACCAAAGCATCTCGACTTTCCCATATCAGAGCAGCTTAAAGCAAAAGTCACATAATAGATTGACCTTTGAGAATGAAGGCCTACCGAAATGTCTAGAATCACATTAGTGTCATTATTTCTTTGACAGTTAATAAAAAAAAGTACATTTCACTAATGATTCAAATTAAATGTATTATTATTATTATTATGATTCCTTTATGATTTAGCTTAGTTACTTTTGAAGATACAAAGCACAGTTTCAGAAAAATGTTATCTGAGTTCAAGTATCACTTCTCAGTACAATCATTGTTTTTTGTTCTGACACCTATCAAACTTTGTATTTACAGTTTTCATTTCACACTTTCTTGGACACATTGATCAAAATGACAAGTTGGAAGGATTCTATGAATGATATTCACATCACAGCCATTAGTTGTACTTGAGCTATAGGCACTGTTGGCATTTTGAAGACCTGAAAAGGGGATACAGAATCCACATACTTCGTCAAAATTTGTATCCACTCTCCCTCCAGCTGGCACATGACATCAATGGAATATCAGAAAGACTCTGATGTCTAACAGATCTGAGATTGTAGTTGGAATTGGATATTGTGATGACGTAAAAAAAAACAACACTGGATAAAAATCAACATTGAGTAGATTAAAAGTCCAAGAGCGATCGACTGGAGCCTAAGAGTAAAATCCTGGGGCCTCATTTGTAAACGCTGAATACACACACAACAATAATGTGTAGTCCGCTTTAAACGCAATCCGTGGAATTATAGAAAAACAAACTTGACGTTAAAATGTGCCGTCCTCCACGTAAACTGTGACCCAGTTTATCCATACGCATAAAAATGGAGAAACGGGGAAACTACGACTCAGATGGTAGAAGTATGAAACCAGAAAACCAGATGAATTAATACCAGTGTGTATAAATCCAAATTTAACCCTTCCAAGCCTATTTTACAAAAACTAATCAAACAGGTGTGATTAATTCTTGCTGTAAAATAATTTTAAAAAGAGAGATATGTGTCACTGCACACATACAAACACTCACATGTTTCTGTGATTATCAGAGAATATTTATATATCACTAAAAACAATTCTCATAAAAAAGTAAACCAGCGGACTAAATACGTTGAACTGAGGCGTTTCTGATGCCTCAGTCGGCAGATATGATCGCCGTTTCTGATCATATAACATTTACTGCCTTTCATATGTGTTTATTATTACTAGTATTATTGTAATAGTTACTGGATACAAAAAGGCGTAATGACGCAGATTGGCTGAGTCGTTGCTATCGGAAGATGTGGAGAATGGAAGAAGCAACTATTTGGTATTTTTGTTGAATAAGCCGCTTGTGTCCTTTTTCCCTGCGCTTTGATGTCATTCAAACGGAAATATGAATGAAGTCGTGATGTCTTCTCATGAAGATAATTCATGAGAAGACAGCCTTAAGATAATTGTCAATTGTTGAATTTGACATTGATATCGACAGTGAAAACATCACAAGTAAGCTCTTGTCAAAGTCACTCAGATACTAGATTACTCAATTTGCTTCTTTCAAAACATCAACTTCAGGACAAAATAGTCTCCTGCATCCCTCTCCACCCACTCACAGGAGCACCTGAAGCAGGATAGTGACTGTCACTCAAACTTCACCTGTTAGTGGTTATAATGTTATGTCTGATATGTGTATGTGCTCAGTGGGGGTAAGGTATGATACCTGTTGACTTAACCAGCATCCTTAACTTATGTCCGAACGGAAAGCAGAGGTTATGGAGTGTTTTACTTCATCATCAAGCTAACATTGTCTCTGTCTCACCTTAATCAGAGCATTAATAAACTCATCAGCCACTGTATCCTCTGAGGAGGGTTGGATAGAGCAAACCTTTCTTTAGAATAAAATGATTCACTACATAGATCTAGGTGTGTTTCAGTTTGAAAGTACTATTTCTTTCCAGTAACTTAGTAAAGGCATTGGAACTCTTTTTTTTCTGAGCTCAGTAATTAGACAAGAGATATTTCACTGTGTCAATTCAGTCAAGCTACTAATTAAGCTATTAGCCAAATTTAGTCACAATACGGCTTCTGCTTGGCATGTTATGGAAAAGAAACTGTATTTTCCATCCAATGAGTAAAATATGAAATATTGTCGTGAATGTATGCAACATAGATCTCCTTGTGTAGATTCTACTGGGCCAATTTGGCCGCAATCGGACAAATGGTTGGGATGTAACAGTCAAAAAAATGTGTTGTTTGTTTTTGCAAAAAAAGCTCCCCCAGTGAGTGAAATATGAGCAATTACAGTAAAATATCCGAGACCTACCTTTTCCCAGCAACACCCTCCAGCTCATCCTTGGGATCCCAAGGCATTCCCAGGCCAGATGAGATCCCAGTTGGACACGCCCATGGTCAGGTGCAAAGCAGTATGGGCAACAGGCCAAGGAAAAATGGAATGGTAACCTTTCACACCATCATCACACACCAGTGGAACAGATATTGGGAACAGTATCTTGCTCAAGGACACTTGAATGTGGACTGCAGTGGCCGGGGATCGAACCACTGACCTTCAGATAAGTGAACAACCACTCTGCCAACTGAGCCACTGTCACAAGCATTTTCTCAAACACTATTTTAGGCATATTATTGGAATGTATTTACTTGTTTTAATAAAAGTAATATATTAAAATCCTGCCAAATGGGATCCTTGGAAGATGCAGAGTTGGGAAATATGTTATTAAGCAAGCTGTATAACTAAAAATATATTGCCTGCAACAACCTTTAGTGAGGTCAGCACTGTAAATTTTAATAGCCTGAGAATTGGTCTCCATGTATAACCAAAATAAGCAAAAAAAAAAAAAATGAAAAGACAACTGAGTAAAGCAATAGACTATCTATCATCTAAATAATAATAATAATAATGATACATTTAATTTATAACGCACTTTACATTTGGATCAAATCTCAAATCTCTAAATATCGTGCTGCACATTTCATCTACAGATGATATGTGAGTCGATCACTCCTACAGCCCTTAAGACATGTTGTATTCACCCATACAATCACACACAATATTTAACACAATCATAAACACAACCAGGCACATTATTCCTACACATTATTTCTTCCTCACTGTACTTGTCAGCAACTTCCTCCAGTGGTTCAGACAGCCTGTCCTCGGATGAGAGCAGCATGCAGAAACTGGAGTCTGTACGGTAAAGGAGGTCAAGACAGCTTTGCATTTTTTTCACAAGGTCAAAAAAACAACAACAGCTATGTGGTACCATTAATATTTTTTGTTTTTGTTCAATGTGGACTATAATTGCTTTAAATCTGCATGAGCAGAGATTGAGCCATTTGACTGGTGACTGCAGTAGATTAAAGCAGACACAATTTTGCAGGGCTGGTAGTTTCTTTGTTTCCTCCTGATACCAGACCACCTCTGTCAAAATCAATACTAATAAAAGCCCTTCAACTTCAATTAGATCAATCTGTAGAATGTTTTAACAAATAATCTAATTTTTTTTAGAATGAACATCTCCATGAACAAACCACACACTGATGTGCGTACACACACAAACACATGCACACGCTTACACACACGCACGTGCACAGAGTGAGTAAGGCTTGTATTTAGATGGAATGATCTCATCCTGAAACACTGAGAGATGATGTCAGACTTCAGGTCAGTGCTGACGCTAAGCTACTGTAACTGTTTATGATTTTATAGGCCACGAGTGCATGCAGCACATGAGAGTGGATTGGTCATGCGCAGAATGTGTGTGAGGTTGTACTTATGTGTACATGTAAGTGCTCTAAGGAAATCACTTTCCTTCCATTGAGCATGTTAAATAGCTGTATAAGCATCTCTGACATTCAGACATTTTATATGCATTTAAATAGTTCTTCTGAGTTTTGTGAGTCTACAGATAATTTATGCATTCCTTCTAGCAAGAGAGACCAGATTTCTCCATTTATCTCCCTCTTCATGCTTCTCAGCGATTTCCATCTTAATCATCCATCCCCATAGTGTTTTTACCTCAACATGTCCCATAGGTCTTCTCTGTAAGCTCCTTGTTTCGTTTGTCTCTCTTTATTCCTCCCACTTCTCCTAGAATCACTGAAATTTGTCTGTTTGGACTTATTTCCTCCTCCCCTTATACCTCTTACTGGTCTTCTCAGCTTTTACTGTCTCCCTGGTGATTTCATTTCCAGGATGTGCGTGATGTTGAATGTCACACATCTGTTTACCGTTGAGGAGAGGAGAGGAGAGGAGAGGAGAGGAGACAGCATGACACACCCTAATGTGACCTAATGAATATCCCTCTCTCTCCTGCAGAGTTGTCAGCTCTTTCCTCTTGTGTGTCTGTGACCAGAGTAGTGACATCATGCTATATGTGTGAGCAGAATACAGGATCAGAGGACAGCAGCAACAGAGAATTTACTTTCAATGTTTGTCCTCATCTTTCAGTCTTTCTTTTTTTGTTTCCGTTACATCCCATTGTGTCATTTCATATTGATATTCTAGAGCACCGTGAAAGAAAAACTTTCCAGAAAAGCAATAAAGCTTTGTTTCTGGGAAATGTGTTTGATTTTTCTCAAAAAGGATAAATAATAGTTTTCTTGCATGATTTGAAGTAGTATTGTATCTTGTTTTAATAAAACATATCTAACTTTTTCTTACATAGGTAAACCAGCTAATATTGATTTTGATTTAATCAGTAACAAAGTGAAAGAAATTCTCATTAAAGAACTGTATTAAATGATACCAACAGTCATTGGCACCATAAATGAATGTATTGTCCATACAGTAAATTAACCATTTTAAGTAAGAATTTCCAAAATTGACTGAATTTTCATTAGTAGCAAATCTGGCTAATTTTTTGTTTGTTTGTTTTTCCATTTTTTTTGCTGAATGCGAGACAATTTCAGTTTATCTAAGAATGTTTCTTTGTAGTATGTTCAAGTATTTCTATATATTTGAATTTCTGATTGGGACTGGTGGTAAAATCCCTTCTTGCACATACTGAGATGAGAGTGTTGATGATACTGCTGTGCGATGGCGAGGTGGGTGTCGTTGTGGGAGGGAGCGGGGTGTTAAAGAATCATTGGGGTCATCAGGTGGGCACTCCTTCACTCTTTCACTGGTGTTTTGATGAGAGGGCCCATTTTCTATAACAACACTTCCAGACGGCTCATCAGCAACAATTGGCATCCTGTGCACCCGCCTCTGCCTTGGCACCTTCCATTCTTGATGCCATTGATGTGATTCTGGGGCCCAGGCCGTGTCTTTCCTCTTGATCCAGAGCAACCAAGCTTGTCTATTCGGCCGCACTGGACTGGGCTTTGTTGGCTGAGGTTTTTTTGGAGATGGAAGAACATCCTAGGTGGCTCGTACGATGAAGTTGGTTTGGGATGCCTCCGTCTTCCACATCTCTTTCCAAGAGAACTCTCTTCTCGACTCCCTGCCAGCTCATCCACGGTCCTTGTTGTGCCTGAGAGACAGCTTTTGTGCACCTCATTACCTGTTCTTGCCTGCAAACTTCCTCAGTCACAAGCCCTCTGCGCTGAGAAGGAGTTGCCTTCTGCCAGGATGGTCTGCTTTCTCCTAGGCCAAGGCCTCCTCCACCTTGTTGGACATGGCCAACAATGTCTTGATGCTCAAGGGTTGACTTTGCCTGTTGTGTAACTGCAGATGGGGTCCGCTTCCTTCCAGTCGCATGCGTAGGTGCTGTTTTGGCTACATATGGATCATTGGACAACCTTACTTTGGAGCATTCCTCAACAAGGCTGGAGACAGGTTATTCCAGGATGCCTTTTCTGTACAGCCCAATGTTGCTAAAGCCCGCGGAGAGACTTAGCCACTTTGTTGTAGATTGGTTGTTATGACAGCTTCCCCTTGACAAGTGATATGTTCCTGGACTTGGTTGGCTCTATCTTCATCTGGGCCCACTCAATTATCTCCGGCAGCTTTCTTAGCAGTCGCCTGATGCATGCCAGCATTGTGGTGAGTGTGGTCATATCATCTATGTATACCCGGATGGCAGTGAGGCACAGGCTGGGTTTAAGCTGCTCTCCTCTTACCGCCCATTAAGAGGCACAGATGACGACCTCCGTGGCCACAGTGTATGCTGGTGGGGAAGAAGAAGAAGAAAGAAGAAAGAATCCTTTATTAGTCACATAGTCAGTACAACATAGTGAAATTACTTCTCTGCATTTGACCCATCCCTGAGGGAGCAGTGGGCAGCCCCTCGTGGAGCGCCCGGGGAGCTAAGGATTCAGGGTCTTGCTCAAGGACCCTACGACAAGTAGACCCTGGTGGGATTCGAACCGGCTACCTTCCGATCTTCTGATTAGGAGACGGCCGCTCTACCCACTGAGCCACAGCCGCCCATAGGAGATGATGTATCCTGCCATGATGCCTTCCTCCAAACGTAGTCAAGCCGCGGTGTACTCCTCTGTTGTCAGACATAGATGTATGTACTGGAAGTAGGATTTGACACGGGTGTTGATGGCCTCTGGGAGCCTGGAGAAGTTAAATACAGTCCAAAGGAGATTGTGGGGGACAGAGCCATAAGCGTTGGCACTATCCAAGACCATCATGTGGTGATCTCTTCCATTCCTTTTCGCAGATGGATTTGATGCCATATCATGTTTTTGTGCTCCAAACAGCCCGGACTGCCGGGGATCCCTTTATCCTTGGTTGATGTGTGGATGTTGTGGTTCTTTCCTAGATAGACAGCAAGCCTGTGATCCACTATGCTGAAGATTTTACCTTCAACATTCAAGAGGTTGAAGGCAAAACTGGCTGATCTCAGCAGTCATTTTCCTTCTAGATTAAGATGCTTCCTGCCCTCCGCCATGCTGATGGTATGTTCTTTTATACCACATAACTTTCATCGGTCTCCACAGGAAGTGTAGCACATCTGGTGCGTTCTTATAAAGCCTGTACAGGACTCGGTTGGGCCAAGGGAAGGATGTGGCTCTTGCCTGACGTGCAGTTGTTACCACTTCACACCAACTTGGAGGCCTGAGGCCCTGTTGATGATCTAGGAAGTGTAATGGTGGCATGTCAGAGGGAAGGGCGATATGTGTGCCGAGCTGGCTGACATATATAAGAAAAATATTTACAATTTAGTGGTATACTAGTATTAATCCAACTGTTGCTATCATGAATAGCTATTGCAGTGCACTACCCAGGGTCCCTTCTTCCACTTAATCTTTTCCACATGAAATCAAAATGTTTGTGTTATTGCATTTACAAAGAGAAACACATACAAATGGCACACATTGTGAAAAAGCCCCCAAAACAAACCTATATAATTTACTATGGCAGACATTTGAGGCCAGAGGTGATTCAAAGTGACACATTTCTTAAGACTGGTCAGGTAATGTCTGAACACTCGTCAATGTTGCTTTCAATTTGCATCCTCTGTTGATGTTAAGCAATAACGACATGTTACGGTACCATTACCACTCGTTCAGGCCCCCTCAGTTGGACTTGGTGAAATCCTTCAACAACAAGCTACCTCTTGTAAAAATATGAAACCAGGAGTAAAACAAATTAAAATCTTGTTAAATGGATTCGCCATTGATCCTTGAAAGTACCAAAGAACCAGTAGATGATGTACATTAAGTGTGTCCAGGAATCAAGTTTCCTGAACTTAAAAATCAAACAACAAAGCCTTAAAACATACAAAACCTTGATGTCTGGTCATACTTCAAGGCAGGATTTGTAGGTAAAGTTGAAGTCACAAGAACACTAGTATTCCCGTAGGATTTGAACAATATTTGTATAAATACTGTTTCATTATAACTTAGAAGAGATGTAATCACACTATCTCCCGAGAGAAATGTCTGGCTCTCTTAAAAGATAAAAGCTTCCCTTTATTTCCTCCATTCCCCATCTCTTATCAATGTTTTTGGTATCTGGTGCTGAGCTGTACACACTAGAGTCTTGATATTTGATGGGATCTTTGAGAGTGAACTTACAGCAATAGCTAACACCATGAAAGTAACAACAGATGATAAGTGATAATTAGTCACACTTCTTATTTTTTGAATATTTGGGCTCTTCTGAGAGATTGTGTTTGAAGCAACAGCAAGACCCCACCTACAGGAGTCTTAAGACTTGTGGTAGTGGCTGAGGACCCCGGTAATAATGAAGGGGCTGCTGAGCCAGTGTTCGCGGCCAACATCACTGCTCTGTGTACGGTTCATTGGTCTCTTCACTTGCTGGTGGTGCACGGAGCACAAACCACTTCACCGCTAATTAGTGTTAATGCCCGTCATTTCGTCCTGATTAGTCTTGTTTTTTCTTTACGTCTCACTCAAGTTAAAGAAAATACAAAAATCAAACTGTATGTATTTCTTATGAAGCGGGTTGTACCAATGTTGGTACAAACCATAAATGTTCAACCCGGACAGCTTACAAAAAACAAGATTTAAAAAATGAAAGTTCTAACAAAATGATGAATTTGATGAATCTGTAAAGACTGTAGTGCTAGACAGCTGGGGGCATACATGACATCAGAATGAATGAACTAGAGGTATAGAGAGGATGATTAAAAATACAGCAGCAAGATGAGAGGCCAACGTTGAAGGTTTGCTGCTGTGCTATTGGACAAACGTGATCAGCAATAGACTGAAATATAATAGAAACCATGAAAATGAAACCGATGAACCATCTTTAAATGTGGATTGTTATTACAGGTGTTATGGACTAGCTGTAAAATGACCATGATGCACGTACTTGTATTTGAAAGGACACAGACATTCTATATGATGAACTGCATGTTTCACACTGCGAACGATTTCCTACTTGAATTTAGAGTTAGAATCTGAATAATTTATTGACATGCGTCCTACCCGGGCCCCCTGCTGCGCTGTAAATACAAACACACAGACACACCCACACACACACAATCCCACACTGTAACATGAAATAAAACAGTGAGTCTACCCCTCACCCTGCAATACAACACAAAGAGCTCAGAGCCCTCCCTTCATCCCTCCTCTTCTCCTCTCATTGGCAGGGATACTTGGATGCTGGCAGCGCTTCAGACCAATAAGACATCACCATGGTGATGTCATTGAGGCAGCATTGATGCTGTTGCTGATGCTGTTGCCCTGCGCTTGTATCTGTGCAGCCAGAAGGAGGTAACTGTAGTCAGCAGTCCACCATCAGCACCAGAGAAGACGGGGACAGAGGGGGTAAGTCAGAATAAAATTTACAAACATGCACAAATCTGCATTTCACATGTGAGAAGGTGGCTCCTCAATATGAAGTTGTATTGCGTAATTGAAAGATGTGAGAGGGCGTATTGGAAGGGTGTAACGGAGTGAGGGTGAGTACAGTGGTGACGCTGTAGTTCCTGCTGCTGAGAGAGGAGGGGTAAGGGGGAGAACTCGGTGTACCCACAAACTGTATGATGGGTAACCTGTGTCATTTATTATTGATCCTCCTTATGTGCGGGTGCAGCTTTGTGTCTGCCATTAGGAAGGAGCGAAATGGTTGGAGCGGAAAATGAATAGGTTTGTGTGTGTGAGTGTATATATTTAAGTGTGTAAATGGTGTTGAGAAAAACTATGACAAAGGGATCCCAATCGTTCCTGTTTGTGTTTTTTTAAAGTCCTCTGAAAAAAGGAGTGACAAGAAGAGAAAACATTTTACAATCTATGAACAAACTGATCTAAATCTTGAAATATACAGAAAGTTTAGAGTAATGTCATTTATACCTTTATGATTATGTTGAGGACGCATATTATTATAATGATTATATTATTCCGGTAAGAACATTCACTTCTGTATACATTAAATAAGCGGTACATCAAATAATGTGACCATGGAGACGGAGTCAAAAAATGATTGCTGTTTTTTTATGTTTTGACTTTTTAGATACTGTTTATGTAATACACGGAGGTATTAGAGCGCTGAACTGTAAGTGCAAAATTAAAATGAAACATCTTCTGTCAGGACACTTAATCTATGTGGTAGCAGGATTCGGGAAATGCTGAAAGTAAGACTGCACTTGAATTAGGAGAGCTTAATTAAAAAAATATTTAACATTTCAACAGAATTCAAGGGGAGTTCCCTGAGGAATGTATTTGAAATGATTGCTCGATATTAATGAGGCTACTGACGTTCTATTACAATATAAAGAAAATATAAGCCATCCTATAATTATTGTTTCTCATTCGGTTATAGTCCTGCACGTATTGAACCACTTTTTTGTTTTTCATAATAAAATGTATATTTTGAGATATTAAGTTTTGAGCACAAAGTTTTATGTTTAAGTTTGATGGGAAAATGTTGTAACATGCCTGTTTGGAGGGATTTGTACCAAAACCAAAGTGTCATCACATTAATTAATAATAATAATAATAATAATAATAATAATACATTTAATTTATAACTTTACATGATTAACATTAGGAGGTATAGGTCCACTAAAGCTCTACAGTTGCCTTTAAATAAATCTATCATAAACTAAATTCAAACAAGACATGTGCACCATTCGATTTGCTGACCGAAGTAAATTTTAAAAAATGGATCCGATACTAAACTCAATAATTCCATGGTCCACTATTTCATTAACCATCTCATTTTAATAAAGGTGGTGAAATTAATTTATGGATGAACGCATTTCTCCTCTCCCTCCAAAAAATGTATTTCAATACTTCCATGGCACATGCTGTAACCAATACTTACAGCTAGTGTGATGGTAAGAATGTATGTGTAATTTATAACAAAACGGGAAAAAAATACTGAATCTCTCCCTTTATCCAGATCCACTCCAAAATGTTATTGGTCATTCTTTATCACATGCCATTACATGAGTTTTACCTAAATCTGTCAGGTAATTATTGTGTAATTGCAATACCTTATGAAAAAAGCTCTTTTTTTACAATGTCGATGAAAATGAAAAGAAAATCTCAAATCCAAACCATAATCCAGATTCAACCGAAATGCAGCGGGTTCTTTCATGCTAGCTCTTCTTGCAACCATTTCACCTGGTTTCAGGGAAAACCATCAAGTTTATTATGCTAGTAATAGCGAAATAAATCCTTACCTCCTTAGTGCGATGAATAAACAGTAGTGAAAAAGTGTCAAACTACATAATAATCAGTGAGTTTAGAGGTGTTGATGAGAAGTTTTCATATCCCTCATGTGTAAACGACTTAGCTAGCTGTTTCCGCCTGTATCCAGTCTTTATGGTATCTGCTAAGTTAAGAAAAGCTAAACTAAGGGAACCTCTTGCTGTATGTAGCTCAGTATTTATCATAGTACCATAAAAGTGATATCAATCCTCTCATCAAAATATGGGCAAGACAGCAAAAAAATCATATTTTCCGCGTTCAAAATGTGGCAAAACAGAGTATGTAATGTGTAATGTAAGTTTATATTCTTGTGTATCAGCCCAATCTTCAGACAACATATACCTTTAACAGACATTGAAGATGATGATCTTCTGAGAATAAATCTCCATGAAATTATTGTAGCACTACCTGATTAGTGTGTGAGTGGACAACTGTGCAATTTAAATCACCTGAGCGTTTAAGTTGCATGTGTCTATATATGCACACGTGTGACCTTGTGCATGTATGTCCCACTGGGAACCATGATAGTATGTGCTCTGCATTTTAAGCTAGCTAGATAGATAGATGATAGATAGATAGATAGATAGATAGATAGATAGATAGATAGATAGACAGATAGATAGATAGATAGATAGATAGATAGATAGATAGATAGATAGATAGATAGATAGATAGATAGATAGATAGATAGATAGATAGATAGATAGATAGATGGATGGACTCAAGAGGCAATTACACTATGAGTTAAATCTTAATAGTTTCTATGTGCAGCTGAGGAAAGGTCAACAGTTTGTGGATTGTCAAATGATGAAAGTATCCAAACTTTGCATCCACCGTGGAGGTAATGCTTTCTGCAGCTTTTCTTTGTTTTCAGGCTCGCACATAATTACTGATTTCATTAAACTTGCTGGGAGGTTTGGCCATATGGCAAGGAAGAAGTGATGATATTCTTGGGTAGATCCTGGATAAAAGGGCCAACCCAGGACATTTTCTTCAACATTCTAAGATTGAACCACCATATGATGGTTCAATAGAAATATTTCACAGAAATACATCATGGTCATCATTAATAGATGTCCAATTGCTCATGTAACAGTCATTAATAACTCATAAATTCTCAACAACCAGTCACATTTACTCATAAAACCACAAAGAATAAAATGTAAGTCATAAAATGTAAGCAGATATCAACTGCTTTTCCTCACAAACTCCTGCCAAGCTGCTGGCATAAACATACCTGAATGAACCTGGATCTCAGAGAGTAGAAGAAAACACCAAAAGCAAGCAATAATCAACAGCTATTCAAGATACTTAAAACGTGGCTTCACCAAAGCTTTTCCTGCTCTGAAGAACAAAGTCTGTCCTCCTTTTGGTCTTTAAAAAATATTTCCATAACACATTTGTAGAGTACACTGGTCCTTTCCTTTTCAGTGGTTCAACTCCTCATCCATTGGCATGGAGGTCTTATTTCTCCAATACGATTTAATTTGTTGAATAAGGGGCGCTCAGCAGGAGCAGAGGATATTAATGAAATGCCTTCATCATGAGTAATACTGTCAAATGATGAGTCTACCTTGAAAAACACGCCCAAACCTACCTACTGGCCTATTACAAGCAAGCTAGCATTGGCCTGTAGGAAGGCCTTAGGGATGATATTTTTGACCCACCCACCATCAATTCAAAAGTGAATGGTTAATTCACCTGTCACTCTCATAACAAACACAGAAGGCCATAACCTTTTCTCCTGCTGCTGAAGCCCTAGACAATGAGTGAGCCGGCTCTAACTTTTTCTCTGCCAAGCAGCAATCATCCCAAACAATTCTGATTGGAAAACTCTATTTTGATGTATACAGAGTTGAACAGGTAACACATTCTCTCAATGTTAGACCTTAGTGCAAGGAAGAACTGGACTGTTTTCGGGTCAGTTGGGTTATATATTCCGACACGAGGGGGATCCTCTACCATCAGTGGAATTTATTTTTGGTCACTGACTCCAAGTCCTAAGGGTTTTCAAAGTGAGGTCGATGACATGATGCGGAAATTGAGCTGCCTTGGCGGAGGTGTGCTCTCTTTTCAGTGCTGTCTGAATCATTCTGGGCTACAATAATGCAGAGTGTTCTGTCTATCTTTCATTAAATATATCAAATAGAATATTTCGTAAAATCACAAAAAGCATTACTCATTGAGTTAAAATGACATTTCCTCCATCTGACTATACCCGTCTATTTCAAGAGTCTTTGCTTGATTTAAAGGTTAAAACGGTTTATAGAACATGAGAATGGCCACCGTTGTCCATCAATTCAGTGTTGATGAGACCATCTGACGGCAGGTAGTGAGAAGTCTGATAAGAAAATTTGCTATTTTGCTGCCCCTCTAAATGTAACTCAATTTGATTCAATCACTATTTGAAGTTAACTGGATTATACTTGAATTTAATCCCCGTCTTAGTCTAATAACAGCGCACATAATTAAATGTGATTAACATGTTGCAAACAGTATCAGAGCTTTAATCACAACCAATTTTGTGAAATTTGAAGGTTTGACACACATTTCAGCAGGTGGTGAAACAGATTGATGCCTCTCTTTTTCTTATTCATACCTGCATTTTCCTTTTTGGCATCTTCGCAGTGATTTCTCCTGCTTGTATCAAGACTGTCATTCACTACAAAGGGACTGGGAACAAAAAAAAGAAAAATTTCTCATCCGTCCAGAAAGAGTTTTGATTTGCATTTCTCTGTTTGAATGTTGAGCTTTAAGGGCCGATTGATGTTGGCACAGAGTTTTAAAAAAGAAATTTGAGTTTACATTCATCTATAGATGGAAGGTATCGTATATAATCTTAAATCTGAGTATGAAGTGTCACAATATTAGCAGGATTATGTGGCATAATAAGTTAGGGTTAAAGTTGGGTATCTTTTCATGTGCCAGTATGAAATATGCTCAAGCCTGACGTTGGGAGAGGAGACCTCCAGTTTTCAATCGATGATAATGAACTTTTCAGTAAGTGTGTCTCCATCCACCTGTTCTTCCCACCTGTGAGTTTAATTTGCATATTAAGAGGCGGAGAGGAAATAGCAGTCACAAGAAAAAAAGATGACGTATTCCAGAAAGGTCTTTATGACTGGCATGCTACATAATAGTAGCATATTGTCGTATACTATATATATGATTTAAAGGCCCACGAAAGCCATGGCTCTATGTTTATTGACTTTTGTAGTAAATTGTAGAAGATGAAAAAATCTTCATTATACAGTATGACATAAATATATATATATATGCCATGTTTCCACCACATCTTTATATTGCTGTGTCCACTTTA
Organism: Lophius piscatorius; assembly: GCA_009660295.1. NCBI lineage: Eukaryota > Metazoa > Chordata > Actinopteri > Lophiiformes > Lophiidae > Lophius > Lophius piscatorius. Next base: position 127,070 of record VRLP01000282.1, read on the forward strand.
AGGCTCAATTGCACTTTTAATTATCTTATTCTCCTTTCTATAACTTTGAAAGAGGTCTGACAAGAGAATCAACATCAACACTTACACTAACTAATGAGTCAACTTACACTTACCTTTACAACAGCATTAGATGGAAATGCACATTAATGAAATTAATTTTGCAGATTTTGTGGAAACCCGGGTGTCTTTTTAAAAAGTATTAGTGTTATGTTTAGCAGTTAAAATCTGAAAGGCTGAATTTTTTATATTTTCATAAATTCTTGATTCATTATTGATGACCTTAAGGGTATTTCATTTTAAGAAAAGTCAAGGTCTTTTCACATTTTTGTGTTAGATCCATAACACAAATTTGTCTTTTTATAATGCCTTCGAAGGAATTCTTTCTGTTTTCCAGTCGTCTATATATGTAATAGGGGATTTGATGTACATACATATATATATCTTTCAATGAACACTGAAGTACCAAACTGTCACTAGTTTGTTTATACTTTAAAGCAGACCTGTTCCCTTATTGGTTCTATCCGACCTGCTGGGCGACGGTAACTCAAGTTCTCATATTCATTCATCTGTTGAAGCCTGTTATTATAATCCTATTCTCTTTCTCTGCGTGTCCCTCCCTGACAGACCGAGAAGAATCTTCAGCATCCCCGAAGAGTAACATACGCAGCGACAAGATGACCCTGGCAGGTAAATTCAGCTGCAGCAGAAAGTGATACGCTTCTCAGCCTCTCAGTTCATATTTATATGATTCAACTGTTGGAACAAATGAGATTAATCACTGAAAATGCAGCATTTTCAGTGATTGCCTGTGATTGTTTTTACAGCAAGGAGGCTTTTGGTTCAAATGCTCCTGGGGCCTTTCTGGGTGGAACTCCCTGTGTTTTTATGACCCATAAAGGAAAGAAGTCCATTCAAATATGCTATTTAGTATAGTTCTTTAAACAAAAATAAGAAGGAATTCTTGTAGTATACACATTGTATATAATTACCAGAGATATTATTAATATAACTATACTTAGGTATACTTTGCTTGTACTGACAAGTTTACGGCTCCTTGGTTAGAGTGGTTGTCCCCCAGTCAGAAGACTGGAAGGTCAGCGGTTTGAGCCCGGCAGTCTACATATTGTATATAGTTATTGAGCAAGACTCTGATCCCTGGACGCTTCAAAGTGGCTGCCCACTGCCTAACAGAGATAGTTCAAACGCAGAGAAATAATTTAACTATGTCGTTCTGTGTATGACTAAAAATGTGATAAATAAAGGATACATTATTATAATTATTTTATTTCCTTGTTGTATTTTCACAGTATAGTTTCAGTACAAAACAAAACTTAGAGGTAATCTATAATGTGTTCACAAAGTTTACTACTCTTACACAAAGTATAATAACAAATATACTTTTTGTTATCTAAAAGTGGGCCAATGGGATCACAAGAAGTTTATAATAGTATACTTGAAATTATACTGTCAGTGCATTAATATTAATATACTGACATCATTAAGTGTACTTGAAAATTATACTTGAACTTAACCTCAGTATACTTGACTTGTAAATGAATGAACTTGATGTATATTTCTTTTTTTTAAGGGGACACAGTCCAAATAGATGAAATATAAGTGCCATATAGAGGAATTGGTGACACTAAATTGCCTTTAGGTGTGATGTGACTCGATATGTTGGGCCTGTAATGAACTAGCAACATGTCCAGTGATGCTCTTACCCAATGTGAGCTGGGACAGATTCCAATATTCCCTTCACCCCGTAGCTGCTTATCCTCCTTGTCTGCAGGATAAGCAGCTACAGACAATTGATAGATGGTCACAGGAAAGGGGAATAACTTCATCAGTCCTTAAGTCCTGTTTATAATCTTTTCAGTAAACAAAATGTCAGGCATCACAGAATGTGTATGTTGTGATGATGTGTGTGTATGTGTGTCCTCAGCCTACAAAGAGAAGATCAAAGAGCTCCCCCTGGTGTCTTTGTTCTGTGCATGCCTGAACCCACAGACTCTAGAAAAAACTACATACAAGGCAGAGGGTAAGGCTTAACGGCAAACACGCACCCATTTACAATCACAAGTGAATAGTATTATGGTTGCTTACAATTCCGGCAAATGTAGGATTTGTTGATCTAAAGAGGAAAGCAACGCACCCAAAAATGACATATAAATGATGAAGTATGCTTCCCTCTATAAAAAAAGTATTGAAAGAACCTCAGTATGGCAACAATCCAACACCACAGATGCGGTGGATCTGGGTTGGTGTGTCATCAAGGATGTGGAGGTTATCGAGCTGAATAAGCGGGCTTCAGGCCAAGCCTTCGAGGTCATCCTCAAGCCCCCTTCCTTTGACGGTGTGCCAGACCTCAACACCTCCATGCCGCAACGCCGCGACCCATCCCTGGAGGAGATCCAGAAGAAGCTGGAGGCTGCAGAGGACAGACGGAAGGTGAGCAGAGTATGAGTTGGGTTGGACTTTTGTACATCCAACACCCGAATGGAAAGGCCTTAAGTGTAACCCTAAGCCTGACTGTTTGTAGGTCCTTCAAGCATTGTTAAATACATGACAATTCCCTTTGTTGGGAGCCTGATATATTAGCTCTGGAGAAGAAAGGTGGAGAAAGGATAAAAGGAAGGTAGCATAAGTGAGCATGAGTTGATGGAAAGGAAGGGAGGACACTTCCACAGAGGGAGAGTGGATTAAAGGAGGCACATGAAAGTACAGGGGCGACCATGCAATCCACGGACAATGGGTCACAGTCATTAAGGAAAAAGAACGGAAGAGGGAGGGGGATGAAAGGAGAGGGGGGAGGTGAGAGGTGAGGGAGAGCTGGAACAGAGGGTCTTTCAACATATAGTCGCAAAATGTCTGCAACATTAGGTATTCCTACAATCATTTGTTGACGAGATGATTTAGAGGCCTGATTGTCTGAAGTGTCCTCTTAGTAATAGTGTTCTACTATTTTCTGCTGAAGACAAAACTCTTTTAGCTCTTTCATATTACAGAATATATATTTCTCACTAAGACAAGGCTTTGGTTGTGAAAGGACAACCTAAGTGCAAAAATTTGATTCTGGTGGCACTCGGTAGTTCTGATGGAGGAAACTGGATCGGTGTCTTCCAAAACACTACTAAAGATTATGTAGACCAGGCCTGGCCAACCAACGGCTCCAGAGCCGCATGTGGCTCTTTGCCTGGTTTCATGTTACGTTAATATCGAATTTTGTGATTGTGTTTTTTTTTTTAGGTGTATGTGTATGCGTATTTGCAAATGCGTTTGGTGTGGACGCAAAATAAAACTGCCTGCTCAGCTTGGAGGAAGGGAAAATCTTATTGTTGAGTAAACAATTCGTGTCAAGTTCGCTCTCAAAATTGCAGGGAAAAAATCCACAGCAAAACGAAAATATGAAGATGAACACAGGACGTTTTTGAAAGAGTGGGAGAGTTTATATATTTGTTTTTGAACGTAATGGCAAGCCATTCTGCCTTAAATGCCAGTTGTCTTTAGCGCATTTCAAGACTTCAAATCTTCAGCACCAATTCAGCTCTCTCATGCTAACATTGACCGGGAATTTCCAAAAGGGACTGAACTTCGCAAGCACAAGTTGATCAAAAGTCAGGCAGAAAAGCAGACACAGTTGTTTGAAAAATTTACGAAGCACTCAGAGACCGTAACGCTTGCATCGTACCAACTTGCTTGGAACATTGCACGAGCTAAAAAGCCATACAATGAAGGGGAGTTTGTTAAAAAATGCCTCAGTGACATTGTTGAAATCTTGTCTCCTGAAAACGACAAACTAAAACGAATGGTATCAGACATCCAACTCTCCCGCCATACTGTTGAACACAGAATATCGGACATTAACACGGCTATTGAATCGCAGTTGCACTTTGATCTTCAAGCATGCAAGTATTTTAGTGTCGCATTGGATGAGTCTTGTGACCTACAAGCCTCAGTTGGCAATATTTGCACGGTCTGTATCAAATGATTGTGTGATCAAAGAAGAAATCCTTGATATTGTGCCATTAAAAGACAGACCCCGTGGCATAGAAGTGAAAGAAACAATGATGGCTGCATTTGTGAAAGAAAATCTGCCCATACCGAAACTAACTGCAATAGCCACGGATGGAGCGCCTTCTATGATCGGATCTGTGAACGGGCTTGTGGGGCTGTGCAAAGCTGACCAAACATTTCCCGAGTTGGGAATTTCCACTGCATCATCCACAGGGAGCAACTCATGTCTAAATCACTGAATTTAGACAACATTATGAAGCCTGTGATGGAAATCGTCAACTACATCCGCACACATGCGCTTAACCACAGGCAATTCAAGAATCTCATCGCTGAGCTGGTCCAAAGGTTTCCAGGTGACCTGCCGCTTTATTGCACTGTGAGGTGGCTGTAAAAAGGCGAGGTACTTTCTCGGTTCTTTGAGCTTTTAGATGCCGTGAAATTGTTCATGGAAGAGTAGGACAAGAACTATCCCGAGCTCTCGGACCCCAAGTGGATTATTGATCTGGCCTTTTTGGTCGACATGCTGTGTCACTTGGACAGACTGAACCTGACCCTGCAGGGTAAATTAAAAATGTTGCCTGTCCTGGTGCAAAGTGTGTTTGCGTTTGTCAACAAACTGTAGCTGTTCAAGACGCATATTCATTACGCATTTTCCCGCTCTACTAAGAGCCAGCGGGCAGGTCACCAGCGCCACCCTGAATAAGCAAACAGCCAGATATGCAACACTGGTTGAAAACCTGCACGGAAGCTTTGTGACCCGGTTCCGTGATCTACAACTGAAAAGGCCACAGATTACGTTCCTTGTCGACCCGTTTAATGCGGAGACGGACTGTTTGAAAGCCCCGCTAGTCACAGATGAGGCTTTGACTGAGATGGAGATGATCGATCTTTGTGAGGAGGACCAACTGAAACCTGCTTTAAGGGAAGGGACCATTGAGTTCTGGAAAAGTGTGCCAATGGAAAAATACCCCAATGTCAAACGTGCTGTGCTGAAGATACTGTCAATGTTTGGGTCAACATACGTCTGCGAGTCTGTGTTTTCTACCCTGAAACACGTGAAATCAAGGCATCGATCTATTCTGACTGACACACATGTGGAAGAATAACTTCGAGTGGCAACAACGGAATACACGCCAGATTTGAAGAGGATTGTTCAAGGCAAGGAATGCCAGAAGTCCCACTAAGCAACATATAGCAGAAAAATGCTATTGTAAATTGTTATATTTTTGTTTGTGGACTTGGTTGAACTGAGAGTTTGTATGTGCGATCACACAATGTTCATTGTTGAAAATGACTGGCCTGTGGTCTTAGTACTGCAGGAGTCCAGTTCTGTCATTATCATGTTGGTGTGTGACATTTATAGTAAATCTGGCTGAGCAGAGGTGTGTGTGTGAGAGAGTGAGAGGAAGGGATGTTCGTGTGTGCCCGTGTGTATGATGTGGCTCTTTGCAGAAAAATTTGGCTCTTAGTCTCTTACTGGTTGGCCACATCTGATGTAGACGTTAATGCAGTTTGAGGTGTGTTTGGATTGTTATTTTGACATAATCTGACTTCCATTCTAAGCAAAACTTATGAATACCTATTATTCAGTTTTTGATACTATCATAAAGATAGTTTGATCGGTTAGTTGTCATGACATTTTTGGTTTCTCACTAATCAAAACGGACCAATCAGCCAACATAATGACCAAATGTTACTTATGCAGACATCTATACAACCACAGAGTAGAATAAGGTAAATAAGTTAATTATACCAACCTCTTAGCTCTTTAGTACATTAAAAGTGTATATCCATGTATCAATAATATTTTATTTTGAAAAGGCACAAATACAGATTCTTGCTCAATTGATCATTTGAAGTCGTTACATATGGGGCGCCGATTTTAAAGTAACGCGCACCAATTTCAACAGCAACATTTTAAACCATTTGGCTCCAAAAAGTGTTTAAAAGCTGGTTTCAAATTTTAAAAGTCATTTTTTTATCATATTTACAGCAATATTTATGAACTTAGTCACATTTACTTTCCTAGGAAAAATATGTGAAATGAACAATGTTAAGATATCAAGGATTATATCGTGATGTAAATGTTATATGGAAATACTGAATCTAAATGTAAACGGTGAATCCAATCCGAATCTAAATTTAAATATTATAAATATTAAATATAAATGTAAATGATAATGTTAAATCTTAATATTAAATATAAATGTAATATCTTAATGTTTAACCTAATGTGTATCACTGAACTAAATATTTGGTCAGTAAAAGACTCACGCCATTAGAATGGTCTCTTCATCAAGCCATTATTTTGGCTCTACAGCTTAGTTCACTGTAAATGTTTTGTATTTAGCTAAATATTTCATTTTGTAATAAACATTTAGGTTTAACATTTAGATTGAACATTTATTTTTAACACATAGATTTAACATTTAGTTTTAACAAATACAGTAAGACTTAGATTTCATATTTAGCATCAATGTTTAGATTTAGATTGAACATTTAGGCTTACTTAATATATTTTTCTTAGAAAGTGAATATGAGTGATAAATATTGCTGTAAATGTGAATTAAAAAAGTAACTTTTAAAATTTGACAACACTTTTTTTTTGCCATTGCTTGGAAAAAGTATGTAGCTTCATGTACCAAAATGTTACCATTGTGCTACTTTACAACTGGTGCCCCATACTAAATCACACTAAGTGTTTCTTCATTCAAAAACCTTTTTAAATTTGATACATACTTACATAAAAACAGATATATGGAAGGATACATTTTGACGATACTTCAATCCAGATCAAACCCTAGTTCAAATCCAAAAGGGTCCCAGATTCCTTTCTTTGCATGTCCTCCATGTGATTGGGTTTGTTACCAAATGACTTCTCCAGCTCCATCCCAAAGTCAACAGAACATGCAATGAGTTGGTGGCTTCACAAAATGGCCGAATAAGACTTACTTAAGACTACTAATAATCAGACTACTTGTCTAATAGGACTTTCTCATTAGCCATAGGCAACGCTTCCTCCTCGGTGGCCCCTCTGAACTGTGGTGTCCCCCCAAAGCTCCATCCATGGCCCTTTACTGTTTATCATATCAAATCTTCATATACCCCTTTTCCACCGAGCTTGTTCCAGGGCTAGTTTGGAGTCATAGTCAGAATAAGCACCAGTTCATTGCTTTTCGACTGCCTAAGCACCAGGTCCTGGCTCTCAAAACTGGTGCCAGACATAACCAACTCTTTGCTGGTTTAGTCAAGAACCGATTACGTTATAAAGTTACATAATAGGGCGGCTCTGACTTGGCTCCTTGCCACTGGAAAAGCAGGCAGGCTCTTAGGATATGCGTGAGTTGAACCACCTAAGCACTGGCACTAGGATAAGCACCGAACTAGCACCAGGTTATTTTTGGTGGAAAAGGGGTAAGAAAGAGTAGTTATCTATTCTTGAGTCCCGCCTCAGGACTAAAGGGGACCGGTCTTTTTTAGTCAGGGCCCTTCAGCTCTGGAACTCCCTGTCTGAGGAGCTGAAGCAGTATCAGTATGCTTTAAACACTTATTAAAACCTATATTTTTTAAGATTTATAGTAAACTCATTTCCAGGTTTGTCTCTATTGGTACTTTTTATATGTGATTGTTTTCTGTCATTGTCGGTTCTAATTCCTTTCTTTATAATCTAAGGCACCTTGTAACTTTGTTTTGAAAAGTGCTATAAAAATGGGTTCTATCATAATTATCTTGATTTCTTGTCTATCACCTGTCACTGTCAAAGTCACTAAATACTTGTTCATTTAGATCCTTTGCCTGTCCATTGTTTGATTAAAAAAAATGTGAAGCTGTGATGAACAGTCAGCACTTATGAGCGTTACTTTTTATTTCCTGAGGCAGTGGTCACAGCTACTGCAGGTCATATAAATGACACACAGCCAAGAGATAACTTTACTATATCTGCTGTGCTATAACTTCTTTTCCCTTCAGGGAAGGAGGACTGGGTTTTTATACATGCTAAAACATACTCACCTGCATTTTTGTTCTATATATGTTTTGAGGTGCCACATGTTTCTATATCACTGTAGTAATGGAGAAAGTTTGTCTTCAGCACATTTTCTCATTCTGACATGAAAGCATAACATCAACCCTAAACATAACCTTCTGTTAATGGTGCAAAGCGGGTGTTTAGGTTCAGACCTCCTCCTCCCTAGTGCATGACCTTTATGCCAAAGATCTCCAAAATTGCAGCTGAAATCCTGTTTTAGCATTTGTAGATTATAAGAAGAGGGAAAACTGCCTGTTGATTTATCATCATTGTGTCATACCAGTGCCAGGAGGCTGAGCTGCTGAAACATCTGGCGGAGAAGAGGGAGCATGAGCGTGAGGTGATCCAGAAGGCTTATGAGGAGAACAACAACTTCATCAAGCATGCCAAGGAAAAGCTTGAGCAGAAGATGGAGGCCAACAAGGAGAACAGGGAGGCTCTGCTGGCAGCCATGCTTGAGAGGCTGCAGGAGAAGGTACCGTCCAGTCGATATGATTATTCTGATTATATATGGCCTTTACATAGAGAGCTTGTATCAAACCTTTGCAAAGGATTATATATTTTCCAACTTTAACAGAAAAGACACATTATAAGTTGCAGTTTCTTCCAGAATTATTTATTGCCTTTAAAAAAAATTGTAAAAAGGGGAAGCAAGAAATCTCTTTACTGTCTATACACATGATCCTTAATTTAAATTATTGACAAAAATCAAACCTTTTATCTAAGCAAAACAATTTCACAAGACATAACCTTTTTAACAGAAAATAAATATTTAATCCTAATTAAATAGAAACTCTTAAGTGGTGAACATTGACTTCCTGTTTTATTGGATTATTTATATGAGTCGACGTAGGTCTAATTCTCTTTGGCACTCTTCAGAATGTGAAAAACCAGAGAACACAGCAAGCTGACCAAAGAAGAGTTTTAGAGCTGCCCAAATCTGGCACGGATGCAAGAAAAATAACAGCTAACAGTTAAAATTGTCAGTTTCAACAGTTACATTAATAATTAAGACATTTTAAGTGACTACAGATGATAAAAATTAGCCTAGAAGAGGACGTGTCTGCAAACAGTCCCCGCACACTATGTGGAGGATGGTTGGACTGGCAAAAGACTCTCCAAGGACTACAGCTAGAGAATTCCAGATGTCAGTTGAATCTTGGGGTCAGAAAGTCTCCTTAATCCTCATCAGATGACGGCTACATCAACACAAGCTGTTCTGGAGGGTAGTATGAAATATGCCTCTGCTGTCATACAACAAACAAAAGCCCAGAATTTTACCAAACACTACTGGGACTTTCAGTGGACCAGGGTCATAGGTCAGGGTAGGCCAAAGAAGAGCTTTTCGGCAACCAACGTCAAAGATGGGGGTGGTGTAGCATGAAAGGAAGCTATAGAGAAAAGCCCCTCATACCCACTGTGAAGTCCAGCGTTGGATCTCTGATGCAGTGGGGGAGCAGTTGTCCTTCCACAGATCTTCAATATGCGTCATTTATCCTAATGATTGGCACCAGTGCAATAAGTCAAACAATGTCATTCAGACTTCATCAGAAAGTGGTTATAATGTTATCAGTAATCGGTGTATGATAATAAAAAAAAGAATCTATTACGGCATCTGCCACAGGATTAAGAATAAATTAAACAATAGCTGACAAAATTATCACTAATTGATTATATGTATGTGTTACCAACTGATGTAATACGTTTCACTGGTACACGTTTTACACTGGTCCAATCGTTACAACAAAGCAAAGGAAGTGTGAGAGTGATGATTTCTTGTTCGTATAATTGGTCATGTGACTAGCTGAGACTTCCGCTTGGTCTCAGTCTGAGGCAAGAAGGAGCTCAGAACATAAAATGAATAACCAAACGGAGGGTTATTATTGAAAATAATAATAAATACTATAGATAAAAGCACTCATAGCATGCAAACCTCCAAAACGGCACAACAGTATCCAAACGAGACATTATTGTGATCAGATTCAATTAGATGGCCCAATTTAGGAAAATGTCGTGCAGATTCCTCCATTAATATAGTTTAGAGTTTTTGCAAGCCTCTAAATCCTCTGACAGCTCTAACAAAAAAATGTGTTCCCTTTCCCGTTTCTTCTTGATAAATAACAGAGATATGATTATTCCAGCTGCCATCGTTTTGCACGGGCACGAAAGATGATTTCAGCTGTAAAAACCTCTAAAGGCTATATCTCCATCACGCTCCAAACAGCATCGTTAAAGAGCTCATCAACCCAATATGACATCACCAATCCAACTGGATTAGTTATTTAACTTTATTTAACTTTAGAGGCTGCGACCCTCATCCCATCATCAACATTTAACCATCTCAAGGATATGCAAAAGCCACGAATCCATCATGTACTTTTTTCATAAATCGTGCCAACAAACAAACAAACACACAAGGGTGAAAATTCTCTTTGGCAGAGGTAATAATGATGATGTAACTTTTATAAACCACAATCATACACAGTCACACAGTCACACGCAGTAAGGAGCAGGTAACCCCTGTGAAGTGCCCAGGTAGCAGATCGAGGTTCAAGACCAGGACATAAAGACTTCTGGGATCAACCCGCCGATCTTCCAATCGAGAAATCCCCGCTCTCCCCACTGAGCTGCAGCTGACCTAAATTGACACCTTAAATTGAATTTTGTCCTGAGTGCAAAAGAGGCCAAATATGTCTCTATAATAATAACATTGTGGGCTTGATAAGAAAGCATGAATTTAATATGAGGTGGAAATGAGTTGTTAGTTCTCCCGAGTCATTACTCTGCTCAGATCTTGATGAGCTGCTGCAGAGCTGTTGCCTTTATCAGCTGGTATCTCTCTAATTTATGCAAATATATGTGCATGTATGCTAATGAGTCTGATGTCGCTATGTGTCTGTGTTTGTCTGGCAGGATAAACATGCAGAAGAAGTGAGGAAGAACAAGGAGATGAAGGAGGAAGCTTGCCGCTAGATGAGTGGAGACAGAAAAGAAGAGAGAGAGAGAGAGAGAGAGCAGGAATGGGAGTTTCTGTAACGATTCAAAAGAGGAAATAAAAACAGTGCAGGAAAGACAAAAAAAAGAACTCTAGAGCAACTTGAACTAAAACGATTTCATATTTGATGTATGCTCTCAAAATACTGAACAAGCTGTATAAAGTTTAGCCAGTTATTGGTGTTTGAATTCAAAAAGGGAATCTTTTTTCTAAAGGGGAGCGGGTGGGGGTTTCGGGTGACAAAAAACAGGACAGATGAAATTTTAAGAAAGGTGCAGCAGTGGTTGTTTGTCAGGAATAGAAGCTTCGTATCACGGCAGGAGAAGATACAAATTAAAACCATCCCTCTTTCTGCAGTTCATTCCGTCATGATTGTAACCTACTGAGCAGCAACAGAACCAACACAACCATTTATTTCCAACGTAACAGTGGTCTGGGGAGTTTAAAACTAGATTGTTATCACATAAAAACATAAGAAACCATGTGATGTACATAAAAAAAAACTGGACAGAGGTATAGTTTAGGAGACACAGTCAGTCATAAAGTATACAAGTTAAAGCCAGGAGTCCCGGCGTTCTCCGGTCAGTGATTTGCAGGATACTTACCAGTAAGTATAAACAAACATAAAACACACTCCTGCGGTTTCTTTATTAAAAAAAAAAATCTGGATTCTCATTGATCTGCTCTCTTGTTAACTCTTCTTTGCATTGTTTTTGCTACTGTTTGTTTATCTGTCTGGGGATGTCTGTGTGCTCAACTTTGTTTTAAGAATAAAGAGCAAAGCATTAAAAAGCGAAGAAAAAATGTCTTGAGGTTGCTGCATTCTGCCACTCGCAGGCTTTTTGCGAAACTTAAACTGTAGTGTAGTTGTAGAGCAGTGACATGCATTTGAGTCTCTTAGATTTAGAGCACTAATGGCACTCTTATTTGATTAAGCACAACTCAAAAGCACATATGCAAACACATGAAAGGTGTTGAATGTATACAGTAGCCCCTCAACCTCACAACAGGTGAAGTAGTGAGAGACTAGTTTGAATTTGGACATATTTGGTGTTAGTGGGATGAGTCTGGGGGTTTCTGACTGAGCAGCGTTCTACCTTTGCTTTGGCATGTGTTACTGTGCTCTGAGTACCAGTTCAGGATTTAGCCTAGACCTAAAAGAGCGAACAGAAAGGTAAATTGAGTTGTTGAGTCATACTGACTTGATTTAAAAGTCTGAAATATTTGCACTGTAACAGTGGAGTTGTAACTCACTGTTACTGGCTGTAACTGTGTCTCGCTGTATATCTTCAAGGTTGGGTTGATTGTATCTATTTGGCATGGTCAGTAAAAACAGCTTGTCTGAAGTCACTCTTTGCTCTTGTTCTCTTCATTCTGCATGTGTCACGTAAAAGCACAATGGTGCGTTTGCACGTGTATACGTGCTGAGATAGAGCCACTTGGGCTGAGGACTGACAGCATGAGCCCTCAACTTTGTAAAAGATAAACAGGTATACAAAACTACAAAATCAATTACTCATAAGTAATGTAAAAGCTCATTCCAAAGTGCAACACTGAGTTGAGACGGTACACAAATATTCAAAAACTCCAATCTTGTACAGTGTAGTGTCACCGAAATCTCATCAAATCACAAATCTTTGGTCTCTTGTTTGTTATTTTAAAACACTTATTTGGGGTGAATTTTGATTGAGAAAAATATTCATCCACTGGGACATGTAGAGAAGACCGAACCTTCCAGGGGCAATAGTCCACTCTTCTATAATATGTAAATCTGAAAACAGAAAAGTGTGTTGGCATGTATTTACTTATAGCAGCACTAGCCCCTTGTGGGATGAGACAACACCCATGGCGGTGTTCCATGACCTGTTTTTCGACTTATCCTTCCTCAGATAACTCTGGTAGGTACTCACAACCTCATACGAAGGAACCAAAAACCGACCCGAGTTCTGGAGATGCAATCACTCAAGTGGAAAGTTGCCAATGTAATAAGATAATCAGTGTCATTCTACATTCACCTGTCAGTGGTTTTGATGTTATGGCTGACCGTTGTAGATACACCTGTCCTCTGCCAAAGGGGGGGCAGTTCCACCACACCTATTTATTAAGTGTCTGTTACCAGGAATTAATGAACACACGCAGCCAATCAAAATTATGTATTGTATAAATTTTTACCACTAGGGGGCAGACGGAAACAGCGTCATCAGTTTATCAACCACGTCAACATGTTCATATTTTATTTATTTGTGCCCTCATGACTTACAAGGTGCTAAAGCCTTTAGGACTTCTCGCTAATGTGGCTGATGAGCTAGAGCCAAATCTGCTAATGAGCCAGACACATGCTAATGTTAATTAGTCACAACAGTCAAGGAACATTAGACAGAGTCATTAAATTGATTCAGTGATAACGATATTTCTTCATGCAGCTTTCATCAGACAGAAACTGTTGCTATTGGATGAGTGTTACTGCTGTGGAAGGACCCCCGGCCTCATGCAGGTATAGCCCACTGGGATCACCTCTGTTCCCAGTTGGAAGTCATACTTCTGCCCTGAGAGGGCTGATCATACATTGCTGGTTATATTGCTGGATGACATTAATTTGTACTGAAATGGGTGTGTGTGGAATGGAAAGTGACGAAACAAGCAATCAAATAATGCTTGTCAATCTAATTCAATAAAGTGTGTTTACAATTACTTGAATACAACAAATGTAGCATGTGTGAAAAGTGCAAAACCTTGACTTTATTTCCACAATGTATCCAACAAGGGGAGACAAGTTAGAAAGACAAGTCCTACCACAAACAGTGTATGAGGTTTTTTCTTCATTCATCATGTTCAAAGTATTTCTGATTCTGATTTTAGAGAAAATTGGTAAATTGTGGTTTCCTTAATGCCACTATTTCACTATTATGACACTTTCTCATCAACATATAACAAAAAAATGTATGTTCGTTGTCCTCAAGCCCCTTTTTTACTCCTGGTGAACAACGTAAGGTCATCCTGGTAGGCATACATCAAAGAAAATAAAAATAAATTGGCAATGAGAGTATCATGCCTGTAACTGCATCGGTTACCTAAATGACATTAGCGTCCTCTCCTATTGGTGCCTGCCATGATTGTGTCCAACCTGGAAAATGTTTAAATGTTTAGTGAATTCATTAAATGGAGAGGGACGACTGCCTCACCAAAGATTAGGGTCATCGCGTGCTTTAGAATTGTAACTTATAATAGCAGCAAAAGCAAAGGCAAAAGCAGCATCGTTAGCTACTAAATATTGCAACGGCTGACCGGTGAACGAGCATGACCTGGTTGTAGATAGGTTTAGCCACCAATACTGCATCCTCTCTTACCTCCTGCAGGCTCAGACAGCCAGGATCAGCCGAGGCAACCGAGATGCCACAGAAGATTCTCTAAACAGAGAGTGGAAACGTTTTTTATTTATGGTCTGTATACAACTTCAAGACCAAAGACCTTTAGCCAAAAACTCTGCAAAGTGGTGAAAAAAACTTTATTATGGGCTTTGAGACTTGAAATGCCTCACTTCTATGTCCATGGTGATAGAGACATATTGCCAATGGCTTTGGGTGATTCACCTGCCATCTGAAGCTGCAATGAAAGAATCCAGAATCAGTCTCAGCGTCTGGTCCTTTGGTTGGCCTCCCTGTCCAACCTTCTTCATTTCTGGTGGCATGCAACAGCACAACCAAAGCCAGCATCAGCAAAACTCTCAACACCTGAACACAAGATATAAAGTCAGTGGGTGGGTAGGCTGGTTGGTTAGTTTGTCAGCAATGTATGTCTAGGTTTCTGTCTCTAGTTTGTAAAATATATACAAACTATGGGCTGGAAACCTGATCCATGTAACTTTATCCAACACAAATTGTTTTAAAAGACCAATCAGAATGAAAATGCTCCATATAAACACCTCATTCGGAATACAAACAGCCTCTAACTGAAATTTCATTCAGATCAAAGTTTCACTAAGTTGCAGAGGGGCGGTACAAACCTTTTCATAAACCATTCAAAAGAAAAATTGTATCAGGTAAACACTTGAACATATGTGTTCTAGTGTGTTTATGTTTACTTGACATAAATGCAGGGCGTTTACAAAATCTCAAACAATTTAACATTATTGGCAACCTGGATGACAGGAATGTATAAAATAATGCACTATACCAAAAATAATACTAATAGAGCAGGATAAACCCAAGTTTTGAACAAATAAAAGTCACTGCAAATCTTTGGAGACTCTGGCTACAAGGTTAAAACCCAAAACAAAGTAAGTGTATCATATTATGCCGGTGTCTTTTTCTATGCAGCAGCAGATGAAATAATAGAACGATGACCACTGGCAGATGTTGCTGTCTATAGTGTTGATCTGTGTTTTCAGGACCCTAGTATACGTCTCATGTCACGTCTCTTGTAAATCGCTAGATCAAGATCTTCCAACAGTGCAAAGAAAAATTGGCATCTCACAGCTGCTACCACCAAATAAAAACAACAACAAACAAACAATAAAGATACTAAATATAGACCAAAACATTAAGTTAAAAGAACCTGAAATTCTCAGCAGATCTGAGATGGGCTGCATAATTGAATGATTCTCTTGTCAGTTTGTGACTACGAGTCACTGCTTATACATTAATCAACATCTGATGTATCCAAATACAAAGATGTAGTTTATTGCACCTTGAACGTGCACACATGTAAAGAAGGTGTAAAATGTATTACAGTGGCATCAGTTGTACTCCAGACCTTTATGTTTTACATTCACAACTTTTTTGTTTCCCCTAACCCTTAACATGTGTTCTACTTGAATTAAGCAGAGCTGCATTATTTTATTTTTCAGTACTGTTTCCCTATGATTATGGTAAAATCTCCTCTTTTCCCATTTATTCCCAGTAAGGTGCTCTGAAAAATTAGTAAACTTCTGAGTCAGCTCTATAGTATATTATATAACACTGAGCAGTATTATTTCCCAGAAGTGAAGATTGACTCATAAAAAGTGACAGTCAAGTTCAAGATAATTCATTATAGTCACTCTTTATGTCGCCCCCGAAAAAACCTGACAGTATATAAACCATGAAAGCAAGAAAAACTCAGATGAAATCTGGAATAAATATCTAACCCTAAGGGCAAGTTTTGTTTCACAAATGTCAAAAAAAAAAATCGATTTTCTAAATGTCAGATAATAACGCAGAAAGTAAAAAGCGGAACTCAACCGCAAGGGCAGTGCAGCATCCGGACGGTTTACAGCGCCGCACATGCGAGAGTTGTTTTGTAGTCCATTTAAACGAAAAACAGCAGTTGTAAGTATGTTTCGATTTAGCCACTTAACAAGTACATTTGCGGGAGGCAAAGGTAATTATGAACTCTCTATAAGGTCACTCAAAGACTAACGTTAAAGTTCGCCGAGCAGCAAACTAGATCTAGACACTGGATCCGTTGAAGGGTGTCAGATCCAGAGTCGGCTAATGAGAGCTGCTGACCAACACGCCCTGCAGCATTGATCAACTCAAACCAACTCTGAGAGGAAGAAAGTATCTTGTTGCTCAGTCTGTTTGACATGAGAATGCCTGCGCCCCCTCAGCAGAGAGTTTCTCCACTGCTGGAGACATGACGTTAATAACAACACAGCGGAACACTCTACTGCCTGTTTGGTACATGTAAATAAAATCACTTTTCTCAAACATCGCGTTTCAGGCAGTGTTTTGTACGGTGGCCGACAGGGCCAAACGCGCTGCTACTTAAGAAAACACATTCAAACAGATAAAGCACAATCACCGCAGAAAAACCCAGAAGACGCCCAACACAGTTAGACGGCGGTCCATAAAACAGAAGTAATGAAAAACACAACATGGATCGAAACACATCGTCTATACTGGTGTGGAAAGAGTGGAATGAAAATAAATTTAGTTTTTCCTTGACGCCATTGTGACAGACATTTGTGTTATGTTCAATAGATTAGGCAATAATGGATATCAGTAAAAATGAATATTCATACAAGGCATTTCTTTGAAGTTTGAACTGTAAAATATGTACAAGGCATCAATAGTATCAAATGTGTATGGTTGAAAGTAGTGAGAAATTAAATAGAAACAGGTAGTTTTGCATTTTGCAGCACTGATTCATGGTTATGACACATAAGCTACGATAAGTGTTTCCAGTTAATCTTTGTACCTCTGGAT
Source organism: Lophius piscatorius (assembly GCA_009660295.1). Lineage (NCBI taxonomy): Eukaryota > Metazoa > Chordata > Actinopteri > Lophiiformes > Lophiidae > Lophius > Lophius piscatorius. Next base: position 144,291 of record VRLP01000282.1, read on the forward strand.
GTTTGGTTTAATCTAATATTAACATGAAATGAAATAGAAACAGGTAGAGTAGCATTTTGCAGCACTGATTCATGGTTATTACACAGTAACTACCACAAGTGTTTACAGGTAAGGAGTCACAATGTTAAAAAACACATTTTTTACTGTATTACCTTGAAAGAAAAGGGATTGTTTGGAAAATAAGGGTTGGATAAGTTTTATTATATGGTAATTACCAATTTTTAGTCTCATCTAATTTGGAAAGTATGACGCTGCTATGATACTGAAAAAATATGAACCTATATTACCCCCTTATTATAATGTTATTACGATATTAATATCACCATATTACCATATTTTTTAATCCAAATAACGCATCGATGTAACCATTTTATTGTTAGCATATTACCAAAGTATGACTGTAACGGGACCAAATAGTTTTACTGCTTTTCCATCTTTAAATTTATTTCCTCCTTATTACACTTAGTTTTTGGGCCATTATTACCCTGTTACAGAAATTTCAATGAAATTTCTTTACTATCAAACTATTGCACCACTATTATCATCTTATTACCGTGCTGTAATGTAAAGTCCTATCCAATTATCATTTGAAGCTTGTGTGACATAGATTGTTGTTAGAACCACACATACATAGAAACAATTAGAAATAGAAACCAGTAGGGGTTGTAATAATTTTTGAAAACAATGCGTGAGTAACTTAGAACAGAAGTATAAGAGTGACCTTTATAACAACCGATGTTTGACTCAGTGCAAACATTACACTGAGTTGCACTGAATCAGTGCAGTTTGGATGAAAACAAAAATAAAATGGTAGTAGAAAGAAATAGCCATTTGGTGATTGTGGTAGCCAAAGAAGGCAACATATAACAAGATGGGAGGAAAAATATGATTTATTTTTTCTCTTTCTCTTCTTAGTTTGAAGGGAAAGTAAAAGAAGCACAAGTTCACAGAGATTTCCTCTCCAAACTCACTCACCTTGTAGGAAATGCATGGGAGGATCAGAAATTGACCATCGTTCATAACCTTTTAAAGAACCGTAACCTCTTATTATCTGCAGATTTAGTAGTTGTGAGCTGCTTCTTATAGATTAACAGTTCTCTTGACAAATTTACAGGTCTTTCTCTATAATTTAACATCCCAGGACAAATACTTAGTTTGGACATGTGGCGGAAAGGATTGTAAAATAATGACTTAATGCTTTGACAGCACAGGAGATGAGGAAAATAGTTTAGAAGCCTTTAAGGAGGCATCCCCTGTGCCCACTCTATCATTCCGAAAAACAAATAAAGTACAGCTCCGTATTTTTCCCTTCTTTCCTGGTTGCATAACTTCTGGATATTAATGAAACATTTTTATGGAGTCAGTGTTTAGGGAAAGCATTTTTTTGTTTTTGTGTTAAAGCAGAAGCTGTGTTACACAAACCTAATGAGATTTTCATTAATTTACTGGAAACACTTTTAGTGCTCAAGGTCATGGGGAGGAGAGCTGGGGCCTGTCCCAGCGGACATTGGGTAAGAGGCAAGGTACATCTTTGACAGTTTGATAGGTTATTTGTGTTGGCCCAGTAATAACCTAACAATCATTCAGTGCTATAGGTAATATAGACTCGCCAATAAGTCATGTTTTGTACCGTGGGAGTAAGCCAGAGAGCTCAGAGGAAAGCCTTGCAAACGCTTGACTACATGTAAAAACGTATCACAAAGGCCATGAGATCCCAGGTGGACTTGAACACACAATCTTGCTGTTAGGTTACAGTGCTACCCAGAACGGTACCATGCTGAATTCTAAATATGAAACCAAGGAAAAAAGCTTAGCTTTTGATTTAGAGATAATATTTCTGGCTCAGTCAGCAAAATCCCTCCTGGACCCCCAACTTATCATTTGTTTAATATGTTTTTTGAACATGTTAAACAAATTAGGCAGACATATGGAGGGTTGAGCTGTGAGCATAAGATGTTGCTGTACTGTGAAAGCAAGTTTAAACATATTTCTAACCTGCCATTTCTGTAAAGCTCTAGAGCTGATGGTCTGATCTTAACTCTGGCTGGGCGGCTGATGGAGGGGCACATAAACCAATCAACCATAACATTGGAACCACCACTTGTGCAGGTTCCCTTTAACTGCCAAATTAGCACTGTGCTGCACTGGAGGTTTTGGACAACTTTCTATCTGAACCAGCATTAACATTTTCAGCAATTGGTGCAACAATATCTATTCTGTGGAATCAGACAAGATGGACAAGCATTTGCTTACCAGTTGCATCCCTCAGCCAACTGGCCCCCAGTTGTCCTTCACGAGACCACTTGGGTAGGTACTGACCACTGTGGACTGGGAACTGCCAACAAGACCCACATTTCTCTAGATACTCTGACTCATCAGGGATCTGGCCTATGGGAGGATGTTGGACTAGAAAAGAAGAAGCCAGTTAAAACTAATTCCCTTTTCTTGAGTAACATTTTATAAGATAATACTTTTTTGAGTGAGGTTTTCATTTTCTGGTTTGTCTCAAATATTGTTATTGCAATATATTTTTTCTTAAGTGTCTTTAATGGCATTTAGAGTAATTTACAGATAATCTATCGTAGCAGGAGGAAGTATGTGGACAGAACCGGGCTAAATGGTTTCCGTATCACTCTTTGTACTTATTGAACCTCATTTGCTGCAGCCTTATATTTCGCCAAGTCGTATCGATGTTCTGTGTGGATGTGTTTTCCCAAATGTTCAACTACTAATGTTTTAAGACAAGATTTAAGCTTGGACTTAACAAAACAAACAAGTTCTTTCCATGCCCCTTTGAAGCTTCTCCATTGCGTCGTACAGAAGTCACTGAAATACTTTGTAGGGCCTGAAAAGTTGTGCATCTTATTGTCTTATGTATCGTTACATTTTTACACATTTGATCATGTTCTTTGGTCATGTTCATGTCATTTTGCACATTCTCCTATGACAGAATGCATGTAACCCTAATCTACTTTTTCAGTAGTGGCGTTAACTGTGTCTTAAGTTTAAATTGCATAGTTCCCTTTTCAACTTTGAAAGCAGAACTTAATATGGTCTTATAAGACATTGGTGATTCAAAGAAGTCTGCAACCTTTGACTCTAAATGCGGGGAGTCAGTCATTTGTGTAGACAGCTCATGTCATCTTTTGACATTAATGGCAGTGGCAGCGGTTAGGGGTCCGTCCTGTCGGATGCTTGACTTTATCTTCAGATTGATCACAGACGGTTACATTATGGGGCTGAATGTGGGTGCATTAATACCATCCCTCTCCTTCTTGTACAATCATTAACCATTGGGGTAAAGAAGTGTACAAATGAAGAGGTTCACACCACTGAGGTGGTGTGGGACCTGCCTCCCACTCATGACAATGTCTGGACCCACTGGAGGTGTCAAAGGAAGCTTTTCACGTAAAAACTTTCAGAGAGGCAGGAATACATCAGAGATAACTGCAATAACCACACGGGGTTATTTGACCACAAAACCTGGGAGGTCAGTTTAAAAAAAAGAAATCTCCTTTTCATTATTTAAAACTACAACGGACACACAATTTTATCAGTTTGCGTCTGAGGGTAGTATTGTGAAGCTAATTGAATTTTTGCTAGAGTAAATGGGGTTGAATAACTTTTGCAAACAGCAAATTCAATTTAACTTTCTTTCAATTATTTTATAAGGTAAAACTTGCCACATTCTGGTCTCCCAAAAGATACTAGAATTGCCAATCTCTGCTCCAATTAAAACAATGTAATTCTGCTAGTAGGCCCCGTTTGAAAACTTCATAACTGAATGCAGGTACCCTATTTCTGGGTCCTAATTACTTAAATGTGTTCCATGTAGTCTTTTCTCCCCGGCTCCGTGGATAAAAGGCTATCAACTAACATGCAGTGCCATAACGGAGTTGGTTTATTCAATACCACAAGTTGATACCCAAGCATTACATTTTATTGTATTTTTTTACAACATAACAAATTCAAAACTCATCTTTCAACTATAAACAAAACAACAAAGCAGAATTGTTTGTAAGACGATGATCAGGTGGTGTAGTAATGCACAGCATTCTGTCTACTGCACAAAAACTGCGGCGCGCTTTGAACTGCTGCTACACAGCGAGTCCTTAGAAAGCAGCATGGCTACCGCTGAACACACACACAAGTGCATAGAGGATATGTCTTTTGCACCATAGTGAATCCACAAGCACCATAATAAACTATTCTGAATAATTTTATGGAATTGCAGATGAGACATTAGATCACAAGCAGAGCCACCAGAGGATGCACAAATACAAACGTGTTCTGTAGTATGTGCACTGGAATGTAATGTCACCACTTCTTGGATGGATTTCAAAACAGTCCTCCCTCAGATTAGGAAGATGATGTCATCGGCCACCATGACCTGGTTGTCGTCCTGCATTCGTGCCAAAGCAGATCGAACCTCAGGCTCCGTGAAGCGGTCCTGACGCTCCTTGTTGATGTTGTCCATCAGGGACCCCATCTTCACTGACTGAGCATGAGCAGACTGGAAGACTGCGAACAAGGAAGACTTGAACTCCTTCAGCCTTGAGAGGAAAACAAGTAGATTTGATTAACTCTCACATGGGACTGTAATATCTTTCAGGAAATTAAACAAATGATGTCTCGTGAGTTTTTACAGTATACTTCGATGAACAGTATGTATTTAATCCCTGGTATCTCTGTCAGCACTGATCATGAAGAATTACATTGACTTGAAGATCTGACTATTCTCAGCTGTATGAATACATCACCTGTCTGCAGAGAGCTCAGCATCTTCAGCTTGAGATGTGGCATCCATAGCCTCCTCCTCTTCCTGACGTCGCTTGGCTGGTTTTGGGGTGACACCTTGAACTAAAGAAGCATAAATACCAACTTAAGACCTCAAAAACAGGGAACAAACCGAGACCTGTCGGCTACCAAAACAATAAAGGCAGAAGATTTTAAGGAAACTAACACTGGTTGATGAAAGACAGAAGTAGGTTATTTAATTTGTTCCTGTTGGATGGATATCTTGGAAAAATAAATGGTTAAAATTTCTAATATGCTAAGTTTGAGTAATTTACCAAAACAAATTATCTAAGTGGACGTTCCCTTGATGCTTTTACTTAAAAACGGATTGATGTGGTTTGGTTTTGCCCGAGCTCAATGGTCTGACTGGTCCCCCAATAGACTTCACAACAGACATATTCTTCGTTCTAAAGTAGTTCTTTGCTTGCGTTTCACCTTATCTCTACAGTATATTGTTGAAAGTAACATGGGAAGCCATTGTTTTTGCACCCAGCACATATTATCACCATTCGTCCCCAAAGTCCAAATCGAATTTAAAAAAAAGATAATTCAAGGAAATATGCAGCTCCTTCTGCTTGAAATCAGTTGTAAAAATTAACCCAATTTCAGTGAGGTGGTCCCACTCAATGCAATAAATGTTTGGATTGACTCAAACAATTTTCAATGTCCATACTTTGTAATGACCAAAGCTTCCATGCTATCTCTTCCAGGACACTCATCTAAAATAGTTTTAATCACCATGAGACTTATTCTAAATACTAGAGTAGCTCATATAAGCAATGCTTACTCTCTGGGACATCCAGCTCCTCAGGGAAGTCATATGGGCTGTAGGGCTCACTGCCCTCAGAGCAACGTCGCCCCCTGCAGGACAGACAGGTTACTCTCAATCAATATTTTTACACTGCAGCCATTTATTAATCTATTCTGAGGGTAATGTTAGACACGGTGCAGCTGAGTATCTACCTCTTCTTTGCAGTTCTCTGTGATTGCTGAGTGGAAGACTCTTCTTCCTCCTCTGAACCAGAATCCCGCTCCTGTCTCGAACGTTTCTTCTCCTTTTCCAGAACCTGCAGCGGAAGCCTTAGATTAATTCATGCTTTAAACTCTTTGCTGTCAAGTTTGCATCATCACATTCTTAAGATGACATGGAAATGCCAACCTTTTTGAAGTAGGCAAACTGGACAAGTTCCACGGCCACCTCAGAGTCCTTAAGCTCCACAGTTTTGCTTAGTCGGGCCTTGGCGTGCGCCGTGGACAGACGGATCAGAGTCTCCAGCGTACGGGCTGTCACAGGAGAGGTCTGAACAGGAGAGGAAATATGGTCAGAGGGAAATCATGGTCCAAACATGTCAAGTACAGGAACAACAAGACCCACTAAATCTGCTCAGTGACATTCAGCAGAGCAATGTCTCCCTTGCAGGTGTAAAAAGCGTTCTAGTTCAGTCTCTGCAGGACCCACAGGAAGCCGTATGAGCAGTATGGTACACTTATTTGTGTATGCTCACCCTGGCGATATCAGCACCCATCTGCTCCTGACTCCTCAGCCTCGAGTACTCTTCTGAAATGTGATTGGCTGCCTCCTCTGTCAGCGCGGGCGTCACAGCCTTAGCTATGTGGATGTACTTCCTCATGAACTCCTTGCTCACAACCTTATCTCTAAGACAGAGCAAACAAGTCATTTGAATTTCTCAGACAAAGATAAAATGGATACTGAAGAATTGAGAAAGATGTTTTCGGCCATGCCATAGCAGATACTGCATCCGTACTTCTTTTTCCTGCTTCCATGTAACAGGTTGTTGTGTTTCTCAAAGATCTGCAGCTCCTCGTGCTCTTCAACGATTGTGTCCGGGTCATCTGTTGCAAGTATGTCTACAGTCCCCCCCAGAGCTAAAGCTGAAAAATGAAACAAGGACATTAAGAGTTTTACGTCCCTTTCAAAAAACACAGGACAAATTGTGAAGAACTGAAGCGTCGTACCTGCTCCTTCTTGCTCGCGGGGGTCACGGTAGCGGTGCATTCTCAGCACGTGATCAGAGATCTCACGGTCTTGCTCGGCATCCATCTGATCCAGCACGATGAACAGGAGGTCAAAACGTGACAATAGAGAGTCCTGGAGCCCAATGTTCTCCATGGGGGTTTTATACTGGTCATACTGCCGAGAGAGCCGGTTAAAGAAACATTCATAAAGATCAGCTGAGGACAATGAATGAGAGGTCAAGATTTTGGATCAGCTGCTCACCCTGCCGTAGACGGGGTTGGCAGCCGCCAGCACAGAACAGCGGGCATTGAGGCGAGCATGGATGCCAGCCTTAGCGATGGTGACGCGACCTTGTTCCATCACCTCATGGATGGCAGTGCGGTCCATATCAGACATTTTGTCAAATTCATCGATGCACACCACACCGCGGTCAGCCAGCACCATGGCACCTGCCTCCAAACGACGTTCACCTTGGGGAAAAACGAAAATAAGCAGCGGTTTAGATGACAAGATAACAGGAAAATGATTGATAAGCCCCAGCAAACGTTTGTACCAAAGCTAGAAAGGTTTTTATTACTGTCAACCTCATTAACGAAAACTGACAGAAAATGTCTGAAAAAGGTTTTTTTCCACTAGAAAGAAAACGAACAGGAATATGGAATAGCATTGCAACTTAATTTTTAGTGTCTCTGATGAAAACTGACTGAGACTGAATTAAAAAAAAAGAGACAAAACCATCACGTTTATCCATTCTTGAGTGTGCATCATACCCGTCTCCTGGTCAGTGGTGACTGCAGCAGTCAAACCCACTCCAGAGGACCCTCGTCCTGTTGTAGCGATGGCCCTGGGTGCCGTGTGGAGCACATACCTCAGAAGCTGGGATTTGGCTACCGACGGATCACCTTGAAAGGAAGGATGCATGATGATATAATTCAAATCTACTCCCTCATACAGTTCCCAGCTGAATGAACACATTAGAAAAAGAAAGCTCTGGTACCGATGAGCAGGATGTTGATGTCCCCTCTGATGCGTGATCCATTTTCCAGCACCTTCTCCACCCCACCCAGCAACATGCAAAGGATGGCCTTCTTTATGTACTCATGGCCGTGGATACTGGGAGCTAGGGACCGGGCCAGAAGGTCAAACACATCCTAACGAAAAGCAGAAAAGAAAAAAAACTCACTTTCAGTTAAATCGGGACCACTTTTTTATAGACTTGACCAGGACAAGAGATCAGAGCCTCACTTTGGAATGAGTCCGTCTGAAGTTCCTGATTTTGGCCACATCATCGGCTGTGAAGGACGGGGACATTTCCTTACTCATCTGTTTGACATGGCAAGCTATCATGATGGTCCTGATCAGAAAAAAAAGAGCTTGTTGTTGATGAGGAACTGTAAACTCAGAAGCTTCAGCACAATCATCCTCTCACCTGAATGTGCCAGAAGTGAATCCTCCGGTCTTGCCTGGCAGACAGCGGTATGTTCCGATCACCTGCACTCTGTCTCCGGGTTTGACCACGTCCACCAGGTCATTGTCAAGGATGATGTCCACGGAGCGGGGCAGCTGGCCAGCGGGGGCTTTCTCTGGCATCTCCTGCACGGTGATGGTCTGGTGGTCCTTGTAGATGGAGAGGCCGAACTCTGTCTCCAGAGGGTTGTTCTCCTCATCCTGTTGAGTCGGACACAGCAGAGGTAGTGAATAAAAACCATTAATCAGGGTAATGAAGGCCACATCTCCAGTACATGGGAGATGTGTACATCAAGGTTTCTGGAAAAAGCATTGAGCATTTTTTAAGTTATGACCAACCAGATTTTACTTATGAGGGCAAAAAAAATGTAAAAGTTTCAAAGACTCTGCTTATTGCCGGTGTTTGTAAAGGTTTTGTGAAAATACATTTTTTAAAGCATATTTTTATGCTTGGAAAATAACATATGCTGGACCAGATTAGATGAACAGACTGAACACAATCCTACATTCCCCTAGTCATTTCATACATGGCAGAATGAAAATGCAAAAATTAATAATGATAAAATATTCAATGAGAGCAATTACAGAGGATTTAACTCCAGTCTGGTTGAAAGACAATCAACTTCTGGTTCATCTGTTGGTCGATAAGTAATGACTTAGTTCCATTCAATGTCTACAAGAAGTTTAATTCTACTTGTTATGTTAAAAGTCTGGATGAAAGCCTATTATGGTCTGGATTTTACTGTCTTTCAGCTTAAACTGCCCAGTTTTATTACGAGGCCATCCTTCATGTGGCAAACTGCTTCATAAGTATATTGATAGTATATTATATTAATAAGTTTAAGTTATTTGTATATTAATAGTAAAAATGAAACATTGAGGACCCTGTAGTGACCTTGGTGGGGTAGATGGCACTGGTAGGGAATGCATCCAGTGAGGTCATGTCAGTGTATTTTCTTTCCATCGTCTTCTTGGTGGCTGGGCAGTAATGGACGCTGCGCACCACTTTAGGACGCACAAGAGAACCTGAAGAATTAGACGGGGAAATTAGTATTTAGCACCACCATAAAAGATGTCTCCAAAAAATAAAGCACAAAATTAAGAGACACAAATTGATAATCTTACACTTGGTGATGATGCCCTCAACGCACACCATGCTGCCCAGCAGCCGGGAGGTCAGGGTTCGGGGGGTGACGTGCTTGGTGCCAAAGCTTCCCTCCAGGCCAATGTAGAACTCCTCGTACTGCTTAGCATATGTGGCATCCACCGAGGCCACCAAATCCTTCAGAGCCCGCTGGAAGGCCAAAAGCTCCTTGAAAGCATCGTTCATCAGTCTGGCAAAGGAAAAAATAGTTTGGGTCATTGCGATTATTAACATGCCAAATAAGTGAAAGACTTAACAATACCAGTAAGTAATAATCACATGATCATAATAATTAGTTTACTGCAATTATTCTGCTCAATAGATTTCTTCACCTCCATTAATTTCTAAACCAAACTGATTAATTCATATTTCTATATTTCCCACCATTTGATGTTGCAGCTTGTTCATGACGTCATCTGGTTGATCTTATTCTGCTATGGGTGAAATGTTAGATTATCCCCCAGTAGCCATAATTAATGATAAAGGCTTAATTCTTTAACGAGTACCTACTGACTGAATATATTATAATGATGGGATAAAAAAAGGCAGCTGACAATTATTCAGCTATTGTCAGTTATTTGAACGACAATCAATCAACAGCTTTAGTTCCAAGACTGTAACAGCCCATAACACAACTAGTTGATGGGTACTCAACGCCTCAACAAGCCGTTCAACATACCCAATAAAACCTACTGATGTTATGTGATGAAGGACCTGGCAGTGTTATCATCACACGCTTGTCGCACCAGCTGAATATAGCAGTCATGTCACAAGTTGAGCTTCACCAAAATAAACGCTACTTTGTCACTACAGTATGATGTGATTTTTCCTCACAAATTATTATTCACGAAATTGTTGTTATGCCAGTTCATTATCAACATATTAAAAAGTACTTTTTCCCCAAGTACTGCAACTACATAAGAAATGTGAGGTACCTGTACTTAAGCTTGATTATTTCATGCCAGTTCATTCTTCTACTCAACTCCATTGTTTTGACAGCTATAATTAATATTTACTTGTCAGATCTGTCATACCCTTTATGAACAGTGAAGGTCATACATCTCTAAATAAGTAGGATTTTGTTTGTAAATGACTGAGGTATTATGCGTTTCTTAATGAGCAGAGACATTTCTCCAGCCTGTTGAGATAAATTAGGTTTTAGTCATATCTTGGATCATTTCACCCCATAATTACTACTTTTTTTTACTTGGTATGTTTTGCTAGTAATGCTGTGAAGTTAACGCTTGCAGGACTTTTACGCGTAGAAGTATATTCTCACAGCATGTTATTACTAAGATTACTCAAGTACAAAAGCTGTATACTGGATCTTCTGCAAACACTGAGTTCCTGCCTTACTTTGCAGCCCGGGTCTCGTTGCGTCTCCTCAGGTCGTTGATGTTGACGATAAGTCGAGCTTTATTCTCACTGATCATGTCCCGGACTTTGCTTTGGTAAATCCCCTGATCTTGCTGCAGACATTGGACAGAAGATTGGTCGGAATTATTTACTGTTTTTTCAGTTTAAACCCAAAGTGACAGATTCACCAAAATTCACAAGAAAGATGCATCAGGTTCAAATTAAAACACCAGTGAAACTGAACCAAACGACTATGTGGCGATTTTCCACAGCAATTATTTTCAGACAAAACAACTGAGGAGAAGATTTGTCATGAGCCGCATAGCTCCCCATTCGTCTCTTCCAATAACAAAGTCCACAGAATTAAGATGTCGGACTTACATCATCGTCCAGAAAGTCGAGGTAGTCCCTCTGGGCCTCTCTCATCTCTTGGTCATCTACCACGTCTGTTGCCATTTTTATTGATTATTTATCAACCTTAGATATTAAAATGTTGCACACAAGTTTGTGAAGCGTGCGCTCGATTCCCTTCTACCCACACAACTACAGAGTTTTCGCGCCACTGCGTGATGACGACAAGTAGAACGCAACACATGATTGGTTAAATCGGCACTTTGCTCTGCATAGTCGGCGGGTAAACGTGCAATAGGATCCGTACAGGGGCCAATTGAGTCCGCCCTTCCAAGAACTCGCGCGAAAATGGTACAGGAAGAGGCGGGCGGGAATAGCCATTCATAGCCAGCATGCAACAGTGTTAAGAGAACACGTCCAATTCTTTTGTGGAGTTAGATGGTCCTGTTCCTCTCTCGAAGACGATGAATTTAGATTTAATTTGAGCAAATTTACACTTGTGTATACAAAAATTGATATGGAAAAGCATTTGATTGTTTGTAAAAAATGAATTTATCCTTAACAACACTGGAGTTCCTTTGCTTATGTTACTGATCTTTAAATTTAACTGCTATACTTTGTTTCTTATTATTTATGGAATAATCTTTTTAACAAATGGAGAGTTTAACAGTACAAAATAATCGTAAGCATATCAGACGGGACTAAATACTAAAGAAAATCCAATAAAAAAAATAATGCAAATAATTTACTCATGAGGGGCAATAACAGAGATGAAATAATAATAATGAATAAAAATTGTTTTTACCAGAGGTTTCCTCAATCTCATTAAAATGAAAATATGCATATGCAATATGCAAATATGCATATGCAAACTTCTGTCTATCATATGTTTAATTGAGCACATCAAATCATGAATTTGTTCAATGCAGTATCTAAAATCTTGTATTGATTTATAGTTCCCTGGTGATATGGTTATGTATGTATCAACCAATACAATTTTTTTTCATTATACGGACACATTATACAGACTACAGACACCCAACAAATTCCCTCCATGAGCAAGTTTGTTGGTGAAAGCGGCAAGAAAAAAAACGCCTTTTAAAGGAGAGAAACCTGAAGCAGATCCAAGACTGAGGGTGGATGGCCTACTGCATCATTTATATAAATATGGTGACATATTTTATTGGCTTCCGGGAAAGGTGGAACCTGTGGATATTGAATATAAGAGGCAACAGAATTGAGAATTCAATCAATTTAATGAATGGCATTAACAGAATATGTTTGTCTAAAAAACATATCATCCTATTTGATTTCAAAGCAGACAGACAATATTTATGATAAATATAATTGGTCTAATATTCAGTAGTTATAACATGGCTGTAGGTCAGTGGGTTCAGTGGTCGTCCAGCACCAACTCAATGGTCGGCCGTTCAACCCCAGCCCCTTGACCTCTGGGGTCCTTGAGCAAAACTCTGAAACACCAATTTGCTGCCCGGGTGCCACAGATGGTTCCCACTGCTCCTCAGGGACGGGACGAATTCAGAGAAAAAAAATCGCTACATTGTACTACTTGTAAAATTGTGTGCAAGAAAACTACATTATTCTTTTTCTTCATTTTTGTGGTTACCTTTTATTATAGAATGTTTCAATGGCATAACAATCAGGTGTAGAGTAAATTAGCTACTATCCAATTAGTCTAAATGAGAACAATTTCGATATAATCTTGTTTTAATAAACCTGCTTCCTCATATTTCAACTTTTTTGTTGATATAACTGCATATTTCAACAAAAATGAGCACTGAATAAAGAAAAGAAGGAAATAAACATAACACAAGCAATAGATAGAGAGCAAGAAATTACTATTGTTTAATATTAACAATAAATTATTTTCTTCTCAGAAAATGTGTTTAGGATCCAACAGAAATCTGCCCTAAATATTGACACATGTAGACTTTGAAAAACATATTCTAGTGTTTCAACTATTTGGAAACCGTAACAAACATTTGTCTTCTAATTTAGGAAGATATTTACAATCAATGGAATTTAAGGGGTGGTATATATTTATGATTTTAAATAACAGCTGGGATAGACTCCAGCCCCCAAGACCATGGACAGGATAAACAGTTATGGATAAAGAATGAATGAATAACAGCTTCTTGATTTAGTCATGTAACACATATTTGTAAGAGAGCTTAAGTAACCTATTTTCCACCATCAAGAAACTAGCTTGTTGATTTATATCTGACAGTGTTTATTGTTCTTGGAATAAGTGAATTAAGAAAGGGGACTTTGTTAAATGTTGTAGTTGTTTTAGTTGACTATAGCTACAGTGTCATAAATGCAGCTTTTGAGCTACAAAGAGATGGATAAATAATGCGTGTAAATAGTGCATTGATTATAGTCTTTTCTGTATTTGACAATTATTATTATTCTTTCTGTTGTACTTTTTCTGTCGTTTTTTCCTTCTCTTTCTTTACCACCACCCCTCATCATCACCTTCTATCTGTCTTTCCTGGTGGCTGACAAACTGCCTGCACCATGCAGCAACCATCATTCAGATTGAAATCTTGAGATTAGCCCATGACGTAACATCCCCTAAATTCCTCATCACTGTTCCAATCTAACATTTCTATATATTTTCCTTCGGAGTTGGCATAAACTTGCCGGAGCCGTTGTATCCAAGAGATATCGCCGTTAACGCAGATAATATTTTATGTGTAAGATACCTTTGCCCATATTTTGTGTGGCTTGATCCAGATTGACAGGGTTCTGTCATTTAGCAAATAATGATGTGACTAATGTGGAAATGGGATCTGAAGTTGTATCGAGATGATGATGATGAAATTCCCCCAGGAACTCAATTATAAGTTCTTTTCATTCACAGTACAGGGAAATATTTGACAATTATATGGCTAGTCTTCATTTAAGACCATGATAAGAGGGATAAAGCCTTACATGTGCATGTCATCAATAGTTATTGCACATGCAGCACATATTAGGAGTAAAGTTATACTTATTTAGAAATATCTTATAATTTAGAATAAATTCTTCTTGACAGCCCTGCTTTTTTCAATTATTCTCCATTTTAGATCATATGTATTCTATATTCTTATGTAACCACCAATTATTCTATTCATAAAAAAAGAATTCTAGACAACATAAAAACAATTCACCTCTCCAGTGGGTAAACTACGAATGCCTTGTAATGATATAATAAAATAAAACATGAAAATAAACGTGTCTTTAACGTGTTTAAAGCAGCACCTATGTGCTCCCGAAACCTAGAATGATTGAGGCTGATTGAGCTTCCTTAGGTGGCATTTCCGGTCATTACGGCTTTTCCCGCCCCCATCTCCCTGAACCCCCCGGTCCTACGGGCCACTCCGGTTTTTACCGTTTCCTGATGAATTCTACATCAGAATGTGGCAGCCGGTCTGATCACATTCTGTAGGAAGTCAGCTGGTTCGGATCGACGGCCCCTCCTGCGACACCAGGGCCATAGGTGCTGATTCCACTCAGGCAGGTGAGGTGGTTCCGCTTCTTTGACTCTCACGGTCTAGGATTCAATCAATTTAAAGAGGAGGATCATTCCTCTAACTTCACGGAGAAATGTTTTTGCCATAATATTGACAAGTTGGAGTTGTTTTTTTCTGAGCGATGCATGATTTCAAGGTAGATTTTAAAAAAGGAACAACAAATAAAAAATTTGCTTTACTTTCCAACAAAACCTGCACGCGCGTAAGTCATTCCACACAAACCCTTAGGGCATCGCTTTGTTTGTGCAGGATCAGATCCCGCATACCAATACAGATTTTGAGTAGATTCAGGTTCTCAGGGACCCAGAAGTTAAATCTGTGTGTGACAATGATAAAGGAACAAAAGTAGCACATTACCCTCATGGGTGCTTGTTTTTCCTGTTGGCTCCATGGGTGCGCATTTATCGTAGCGAGTGACAAGAGTGGTTTACATTTCTGTGTTAGTACAAGGAGGGCCTTGCTAAAAGATATGGCTTCATACCTGCATGTAAGCATGATTCATTTCAAAGATAGGAAATGATGTAGGCATTCCTGGTGCAACCGAGCTTTTAAGTTTAAACTAAAGAAAGAAGGTGCATGTGAAAATGAAATAAGACAAATCTGGAATAACAAGTCAAGGACAATATGAAATAAATCCTATAATTCCAGTAAGGTCCAACAGTCCCCCTTCATTCAATCACGTTTTATCCTAAGGTTAAAAAAAGAGCCCTGTGATAATAATTTACTGAAATTGTTATAACTAAAACCTAAATCACGTGGATCCAGGTTCTACTTTTGATCTGTGCCGAATCAGCCATAACACTATAACCACCTAACTTATGATATAAGTCTTTCATTTGTGTGTTCTGGCACCTTACTATAAAACCAGAATTTGGTTTTCCAGCAAGTTATGCTACAGTAGAGCTTCTACGAGAACAGACATCCCTCCACATGTGAGCCTTAGGCACCCACTACGTTGTCAAATTCAAATTGGGAACACCCACTAAGACCTTCATTCCTGGAGATTCTCTGAACCGGTCATCTAGCCATCACAATTTTACCCGTGTCGAAGTGATTCAGTGTTCAGTGTTTCACTTACCCATTGTTCTTGATTGGAACCCATCAGCTTCTGGACAAAACCTTCACTTGCGGATTAACGTCTCACTCACTGATGGCTGACATTGAGAGGAGATAATGATGTTATACCAACATCACCTGGCAGTGGTTAAAACGTTATGATTTCACAAGGCGCAGGTGAAATCATAACTTCCATGGCAGGGGAAACTAATTCATGGTCATGGTCCAACAGATGACGCAGTAAGATTAGTAAAGCTGCATTATATTAGGCCCAACATGAGCCAAGTTTCAGTTTCTGTGATGTTTAATTCATTTTCTCTTGCAGATGTTATTACTTCTGCTACGGAGGTTATGTTTTCACATGAATGCATTTTTTGGTTGGTTTGTCAAAAGGATTATGCAAATGAAATATATGGAAGGTTTGTCTTCTGCCAGAATAGACCATATTCAATTTTGGTCTGGATCCTGATTTAAGGGGAGGATCTTGGATTTTAATTTCTTGTGTTTACCTTTTCAAGATAAAGATGTATATAGGCAATTTCCGTACTTGGTCTGTGAATAATGCATGGATGTTGATTAGGCATATGTACAGGGTTGGTTTTTATGAGTGTCTGCAATCTGGTTGGGATCAAAATAAAAATCCATATCCATCAAATTAAATTATTTGGCTGTCACAAATCCAGGAATCTTAAATTAAGTTATTGTTGCATGGTTTTGAGTTTGATTTGGATGAGGCATGTTTGGATCAAAGCTGCCTCAGGAGAGGGATGTATGCTCGTCATAAGTTCCCTTCTATTTGGGTGATTGGATGTTTGTTTTTGAGTATGATTTCACAAAACCTTCAGAGTGGTTTTCCATGAAATGATTCATTTGGTCTTGGAGCAGAATAGACCTCATTGGATTTTAATGCAGACAAAAGGGAACATTCAGTGGGTCAGTGGGCACTCACTGAGTTTCATTTTATTTAAACCTGGACACAACTTTCTCCTCATGTTTCGTCCTTTTATCCCCCGAATCATACCTGATTATATACAGATTGATTCATTGTAAAAACTAGTACAGCACTTTGCAGAGCCTTTGTGTCCAACAAGACTGAGTAATCTGACACGGGCCGGCACACCCTTCCACAAAGTCTCATGGAAACTTAATTGACTTGAATATCTTGCTCCGAGAGTATATTTTATCGTATGGCATTTTAACTATTCAATAATATTACATACCTTTTATTATGCCTAATTGCTGTTAGCTCATTCACACACCTTTGGTTCCATTTAGAATACAAACATTCTTAGTTCTTTTAAAAAAAAACCCTCATGGTTGTCAGAAAGTCATTCAGTTCCAAGTCGCAATCTTCTCCTATAAAATAAACTTCCATTGGGTCTCCATTCCGAGACCCAGCCCTATGGTTACAGTCTCCCAGGTCCCTAGCCTCTTCCAAGAGCCCTATATCTTGTCGGGCTACAGTCCTGTGCAGCAGGACTGGTGCTGCTACATCTTTAGCCTCTTCCAGAGACACAATGAAACCCTGAACGTGTGGACTCACTTGCTGGCAGCTGCTGGGCTACTGATCCGCTGGTGGGCCAACGTAGGCACCCTGGGGTACTCCGTGGATGCAGCCTTTCTACCTCTGATAACGTTCCTGGTATCTTCTTCACCTATCTACTCTTCAGTGTAGCAGCTCATCTTTTACAGTCTCACTCTGAACATGCACACTATTTCCTCTTCTCCATGGATTATGTAGGTGTAGCTGTTTATCAGTATGGTTGCTCACTTGGACATTATTTGTACACAGCAGAGGCCGTGTGGAGGGTAAGCATCATCGGAACGCCTTTCCTACCAGGAGCTTTCTTCTTTGTGTGGCTCTCCTGTGCAGGCTGCTGTTTTGCGAAGCGCAATTACCGGCGATCATATCCATTGCAGCGCAAGATCTGCCAGCTGATCCCTTCCACCCTAGCATACCGGCTGGACATCAGCGCTCTAGCTCACCGCCTACTTACTGTCTCCTGGACACAGGAGCCCTCACGTGACTTGCATGCCCTCCAGATTGTGTCCTTCCAGTTGTCTGCCCTCTTTTTCTCCTGCCCCATCCCAGGGTGCTTCTTCCCAGGCCACTGTGACTTTGTTGGCCATGGTCATCAAATCGTCCAGGAGGCTCTATTCCTGGACTATGCCAGGCGAAGGGATACGTTGGTGGAGGCATTTGGATAGACTGTATTGAGAGATGTAGGAACCGTCTACCACATCAAATCCCACAGCAGATCTAGTTGCTGCACAATGTGTGTGTTGGGTTGGATGGGTCATAAATGATGACAGGAGAAAAAACAACAACAACAACTGTATGTTTGTTTTTTATTGTTTTGCCCTGAGAAGTTGCACTGAAGGGTTGACTATTATTGGCATTCATCCGTTCTTATTTAAATATTGGGTTAAGAATATAAGAAATATGTCTGCTATTTAGAGGATTTTAAAAAGGAGAAGTGGGATCAGATAAAAGGCTGGTTGTTCTCAATAATATTCAGTGGATTTGACATCATCCAGAAACCCAGATATTATATAGTATGTCTTCATTTTTAGTCCTATTATATATTATGTCTTCATTTTTAGTCATCTTCAGAATACCAATATGATGGAGCTGCTCTAACGACTAAATTTCCCCTATCGGGGATTAATAAATTCAATTTATCTATCTATAAGCCAAGTACTCTGCAACAAGTCAATATGTAAAGTATGATATAACATAAAAACAGAATCCAGGGGGATGGAAAATGTTAAAAAATCCTTGGTCATTTCGCAATATTTAAGCCCAGTCGATAAACACAGATATATCTCCCTCAATCTCTGATTCCATATAAACAGCTTAGATTACGTATATTTCAGCCATATTAAGATGTTACTGACTACTTTGAGCTTTAATCTGAAAGTTCATTCTGAAGACAAGAATGAGTTATAAGGTATCAACATGTGATAGGTCTCAGGCGTGATTGACATTGCAGCACATACATCGTGGTGAGCAGTTGTGCCTTTTGACATTTGGATTTTTAAAACATTCTAATTCAGCATTGTGGCTCAAGGGGGTGGCTCAGTTGTCACAGAGCAAGAAGGACCTGGGCATAAATCCACATCTGGCCTTTGGAGCATTTCTGCGTACATATTATGGCCGTGTTTGTATGAGTTATCTGCAGGTACTGCGGCTTCCTCCCACAGTCCAAAAGAATGTAATATAAATGAATCGGTGACAATGCATTGTCCGTAGGTGTGAATATGAGTCTTAGTCACAATGTGTGGTCCCCGTGATAAGATACAGACTTGTCCAGAGTGTACCCCATCTCTCACTTAGTTTTCGCTTGGATAGGCTCCACCCCCCTTACGACCCTGAACAGGATAAGCATTACAGATAATGAATGAATGAGCATTTTATTCCTTATTGTTTGTTGGAAGCATGGTTTCCTAATCTCATTTGGACTTTCTCATTGATCAGACAGGTATCAAAAGGAAGGAATCAAACGGTTTCTTTATTTACACATAAAAATAATTAGACGCTTAGTCTGCTTGTCTTTGACTGTCTCTCCTCAGGTCTAGACAGCAGCATATCATAACGTGTGTTAGTAAGCTTTTCATTTCAGCCTCAAACTCCTCTGGTCTCTATCTTTCTCTGCTTTTCTCTTTGCTGTAATGTACTGGAAGTATTTCACAAAAACCTGGACTAAATGCAAGTGTGCGCTTGCACCACCCTAAGAGAATGCCTGTTTACTTTGTGCACATCTGTCCACTGACTTTAAATGGCATATTTTCAAATCTAAAACATGCCTTGTTCCAACTTTAGAGGTTCAAGTAGGTCATTTATTTTACAGAGTTATACATAGATGGGCTGAATGCGTGTTTTGTTTTTTTCAGCTAAAAGGCTGCAGGTTGTATTTTTATGTTCAACAAAAAAAGAAAATGTTTTCAAATTCAATAATTCCTCTCCTCATGAAGACCATAGAAATGTTTAAAAAGAAATCATTTGAAATATGTTAGTCAGCATAAAAGAGCCTAGGATACTCAAATGAAAAAACGTGGGTCCACAGTGAACCCTGTGGTACCATTTATTTGTTTCCTATACATATGTGCATGCAAAAGGCCTACTTTCCTGTGAAGGGTTAAAATCCCCAAGCATAGGGAAGGTTATTATTTTCTCATTAGGCCCAAAAAAGGGGATTTTTTTTTGTTGAGTTTATTCCTAAATGAGAAAATTGTGCTTTCGGGATTATGTTGCAAATATTTGGAATTGGCCGAGATCACTGCAGGCTTTCATTCTCCCTGCTGTGAGTGTTCCTATCAATGGAACTTTGTGCTTCTGAGCAAATCTCATAAAGACTACAGAAAAGCAACAAATGAAAATTGCTGGGAGAAATATATTAGCTGTTCTGCAGGCCATCAGAAGATTATTGTGATAGAGCAGGGCTGTTAAACGGTAATGGGAGTGGGTGTTACTTGGTCTCTGTGTCATCATTATCGAAGAGGTTTGTGTGTATGTGCGTGTTTCTGTGTATGTGTATGTGTGTGAGAGAGAGAAAGAATGTTTGGGTAAATCAATGCAACTCCTCTGCCTTAGCTTCTAGTCTGACTCTGCATCTGCAGGACTTTACGTCATAGCAATTATGTTGTGAAAGGAATATTGATATTTTAGAAAATATCCTTATTCACCATTTTTCAGCATGTTAGATGAGGTGATTGATCGAACTCCTATATATGCCCACTTAATTTAAAGTATATAAAGAATAGAAGCAACTACAAAAAGAAAGATTTTCTCTATTGAAAACTTACAAAAATGTATTTATTTAATATTAAACACTCAACAATCATCGTGTTTGATCAAGATATTAATCAAGCAAGCTGAAGAAGAATAAGAATAAATCCTTTATTGATCACGTACAGCCATACACAGTACAACATAGTGAAATTATTTCTCTGCATTTGATCCATCTGTGAGGGAGCTGAAGAGGTTCTTCCCATTCAGAGTCAGGTCAGCTGTGGCAAAGCTAACAGTCGCTTGCTGTATATTAGTCAGACAAGATTCCAAAAATGCCTAACTATTGTCTTCTAGGTAACACACAAAGTCTTTGGTGGGTCAAAAGAGCTGAAAAAAAGTATATGATACATCAGTGAATGCACATTTACATAGCTAGTATTTTTCCCTTTGCACTGTATAAAATGTTATTGCACTGATCAAGCGATAAAAGTGGTTCTTGCACTAAAATAATTATCGTGCAGGTGTGACCAGAGAGACATAAACCCAACTGACAGCAGCATGCCATGGTACCACGCCCTCCTGCACCCACAGACAAGTAGAGCCTGTAGCGTGCTGGTTTTTCTTTTTACAGGTTGCTATATTCATTTTCCAGCCTACCACGCTGTTTAATAATTGAAAGGGTCACATGATTGGTAATGGCTGCCAAACAAAAAAATTACAAGTAAAATAAAATGCTACAAATCAAGAGCAAGACAATACATTTAAAAGAAACTTTCATTTAATGTTCTGCATTTAAAAAAACAACAACATTCATTTACTGCTTATCCTGCATGGGGTTGTGGCTGGACGGGTTAGGGACTAACCCAGCATGTGCCGAGGAATAGCTTGGGTACTTCCTGGACAAGTCACTTTAACACAGAGAACAAAGACTGTCACACACCAACATAAGGCCTCAGGTGGATTCAATCCAAAGATCTTTTATATCTGTGAGGCAGCGGCGCTAACGACCACAAAGCTTTGCTGCGCTGCTATGTTAGTTTTGTTTTGGACTATTTCCCAGCGAACACTGGGATACATTACAGTACTTTCAAATCTTTTTATTTGTCATGTAGTCCACAATAAAAGTGTCTCTGGGTAAGGAGGCACGATCTGATATCACCAAGTGTTTACAACCAACCAATCAGCAGCCCTTCTGGATTGTGATGTCACTCACAGTGTGCCATACAGATAACCAATGAGAAAGAATAACCCGGCCATTCCAAACCATTCAAGCAGGAATTACTTGACAACGGCCTAGATTAAATGTAACTTGGTAGTGTTCCTGGCGGGCCAGGATAATGTCTGGATGACCCCTCTAAATTTTCCTTCCACATGTATGAAGTTGCTTATACTATCTATTGTGATTACAAAAATAGTTGAAGCAAACATTGCCAAGTTGCAGGTATGGTCAGTATCGTCAATTATTCAGAGAAATACTGCCAGACAAAGGCTTAGCTCCTATACAAAACATTTCAGCAGCAAGCTGTCCTTTAGCAGCCTGCCTTTAGCCTGCTTAGCTTAGCAGTTAGAAATAACGTTACCACAAGTCTTGTAAAATCTGTTTTTCCACACCTATGCATTTCCCATTAAATGAAACCCACTGAGGTTAAATAAATATATTAATTCCCCAGCTCCAAAACAGTCTAGCTTAGTTTAGCTGGTAGAGCTAATGTTCAGCCTAGCTTAGCCGGTAGAGCACGGTGAATGACATCACAATCCAGAAGTGCTGCTGATTGGTTGGTTGTGATGCAAATCTTAGACAAACAAATGTTTTCTTGATCCAATGACAACACTTACTTGGTGACATCAGATCGCGCAAGTGAGGACTATCATCTGCCTTGTGGATAAGCTTTCAAATAGAGTACGCATTATAGAAAAATAGAGAAAAAATGGAGTGTTCCACAGGATCAGAAATAAAATAAATAAGAATAGTAAATTTGGCAATGAAAGCAATAATGAAAAAGCAGGTGTTCTTCAGAGATAAGAGTGAAGAAATGTAATGTAGATGAAGATAATGAATTCCAACCATAACTGTCCAACTTAAAACAATGTGTGACTTGATGGATGGCAGTCTGGAATAATCCGAGGCACTTTGAAAATGGGTTAAGTATCATTTATTAGATCATGAATACAGAGTACACTTTATGTTTGATACAAGGGGGAAAAAAGCAAAAATTTCATTCAGAATCAAAAAGTACGAACGTAAAAGGTACACAAGGCTTTACCTTCATATTAAAAAGAAAATGTAATTTCTTCGGACATAATATAAGATGTATATTTGACTATAATAATGACTAATACATTTTTTATTATGTGTATAACATGAGTTTCGGTGTGAGAAACCGAAAACCACTGTAGAAATGTATCTGTAAAATTAGGATTTTAGAACCCACCACTACAAGGGTGACTTTCTCATTAACCTTACCCCTTAGTCCCTTAACCCTTTTATTCAGAACTCAGTCTGCATTTCTGAAGCACACAGCATCAGAAATGCTAATTGAACAAATCTGCCTTTCATATCAGTAAGGAAAACCTAACATCCGTTGCAGTAGTGGTGTATGTCCTAATATCATTTACAGAGATTTCTTTTTCTTTTTCTATCCATTTACTAGCCTAGATGGAATTGAAAAGTCAAAGAGTGAAACACAAGAAAAATGACTGTTTGTGTCTACAGATATTGGAGGGCGGATTTCCCTTTGACTTACAATGACTTGTCACCTCCTTCAGTGATTTAAACTGCTGCTATGGGGACATTTTGTGCGTCTGCATAACAATCTTTTCCCTAGTTGGTTCAGAATTCCGCATTCCAACATTCCAAGTCACAGGGCTGTCAGGTGTCGTTGCGTATAGGTGCTGATGTTATTTGGTGACGAAGGGAAACACAATGGGCTGTTAACTGGCTCTTGTGTACACCTCCTTCTTACTGACAGGTTAGCAGTGAGGTGAGTCCCTCCCTGAGTTCTCTTCCTGCTGTGAGCCACATAAAGCAAAGGCAGTTCAACGACTGAGAGCAGTTTTTGACAGAAGTGCAGCAGAGTCAAGCGGCACACATCGTAAGTTATGAATCTTTTATTTGACTTTGATGGGCTTTAACTGAATTTGCTGTATCATCACAATTATCTAATCGAAAACAATTTAAACAATCTTTTCCTGTGACCCAGTTTGACTGCTGATCAAAGTGCTGCTACTCTACTAATGTTTTTGGTTTGGTTTGACATTCTTTACAGAACACTAGAGCAATGGCTCCAGTAGGAATGGCTGGCATGTTGGGTCAGTTTTTGTCCCCAGAGGTGGGGCTCGTCTCCCTACTCATCTTCTTCATCCTTAGTATCACACTTGTCAGTCTTTGCGCCGCGTGTAAGAGGTGAGGGGAACACTTTAATATATTTGTGTACAGTAATGCTTCTTGTCCTTGGGTGTACTAAGATACAAGCTGCATTTGACCCTTTGCATACTTAAAAGCTGTCACTCAAAGGGTCTTAAAAGAATTTAGAGTTGTGTCACCTAATGTATGAGTAATAGGCATCAATACTTCCGCCCAGTAAAGAACAAGTCTTCATCTGTTTGGTCTGACTGCTGACAACGGGTTGGCTGATTGATTCCTGCCATTCATCACCTTTCAGCAGCAAAGAATAGAGACTTCTTCAACGCGGTAGTTGATTTTTATAAAGGGTGTTGCCTGTTCGCAGAGGAAGACTAAGATAAAAAGTTTTAACGCTGAGGCAGGTAATGCGTATGGAATGGGCTTTGAAATATCCTTTACACAAAAGTTTATATTCTAACACATTTCCAAGCATGCTCTTGCTTTCAATAGCTGAGGTTGTCACACAAACATACCAGTAACAGTGACACATAGATACTATGGAGTGAAACAATGGTCTTATCTTTGGAAGCCTGATCTTGTACATTCCAGGTTTTCTCTGTGACTGAGAGGAATGAAACCGCAACAAGATATTAGTGATAGATGGACTTATACTTTGTTTATTCAAAGAAGGCAAACAGCTGTTCCAAGGGTATACATCTATTCAGAGTAAAGACTTAACCAATACTTTAAGAAATAAAACTCAAAAGAATTGATGTAGACTGTAGTTGATTTGTGATCAACTTGAAAGTGCTAAAAAAATTGATAAGGCCAAAACTTTGTTTATTTTCATGTCGAATATGTCCAATTAAATCCCAATCTAGACAAATCCCAATCTAGACAAATCCCAATCAAGCGAGCTCAGGTCAAGTCGAGTATCAAGTTAAGTTTCATTTGGCAAACAAGTATCAAGTTTTCCCAAGTCACATCTGAAGCCCAGTCTTAGATCAGTGTAGTCTCAAGACCTCTGAAAGACAGTTATGCCTCCGATGTGGTCAAACACAGTTTCAAAAGTCTTGTCAAAGCTATAGTTGTGAAGTCCCAAGTCTTTTGAAAGACAGTTACGTCTCAGGTCTTGTCTCAATTGTTTTGAATCAAGTTCAAGTGAAGCCACATTCTTCTGAAAGAAGATAAGTTCAAGTTAAGTCTCAGATCTATTCACACCAAGCTTAAAAAGTTTTGCCAAAGCACGTCCAAATGTTTTCTTACACCTTTTTAAAGATCAAGCAACTGATTTTGTCAGACCAAGTCATGAAACTTGTTTCTAAACTATATTTTGGCAAATCATTATCAAATCGCAACAAGTCCCACCAAAGCAAGTGTCTTCTCCAACTTTCTAAAGTAACGTCTCAAATAAAATAGAAAGTTAATTGAACCAAGTGCTGAAATGAGTCATGTTAGTCAAAACTCATAATTGAAATAGAAGCCATATTGTAAGCTTTGTATAATCTTTCTATTCTTGTTATTTTAATTCGGATGAGAAATATTAAGTATGGCATATTGCAAACCCTTTCAGTAAGAGCCAGAGCTTGAGCTGAGCCTAATAATTATTCATATTTTAATAATGACTGATGTTTGGCCTTGTGAAGCGCTTACAAAAGTTAAGCAGATGAATGATAAATCCATCTTGGCCTCGTCGTAGTCAGTCAGGATACCGAACTGGCAGGACAAGACTGGTGAGGCCACCACAAAATCCATCATAGGCACAACCCCTCTTGGAAAGGACAGGAGAGTACTGTGACTAATGAGCTCGGTTTACCTGTGTTTACATGAACCAGAATGACTAAGACAATAGGGATGCTTCCTCTGATGTTAGACAGATGTCAGAGTCGGACACAAAACAGGTGACGCGTGGGCAGATCTTTAAAGGCCTCAACCAGAAATCAAACCTACATACAGTATCTAAATAGGACTGAATGCTCCAATGTTGAGGTACACACTGACTACACACATCTGACGTGCCAACATAACCCTTAATAAACTGATGAATTGAATTTTGTCTAATTTAAATCTAATTCTCTTTGTTGTCATCCACAGGAACACTGACAATGCGTATGATATCAGCGGCACAACAGTATGTTGTTTTCATCCTCCTCCTTTTCTGTTTCCCGTTCTTCCCCAACTTCTCTCTATCTAATCTGCCATTTAAGACCCCAGTCCATTCATGTAACATCCTCAAAAATCTAAATGTAGCGTGTCGTATTTATTGCAGCTCGTTAGCTTCTAATTAGGAGCAATAAGTGGCTGATTATCAGCAGTCAGCATGAGGACACCAGGTGCATCCACTCTGCAACTGCTATTGGCCTCATTTGATTCTAACCATGTAAACCCATGAGACAAATTAAATTAGATGACGCCATCCATGAAACTGTCTAATTATATAGTTTTAGTCAAAGAGTATGAGAAATTACGTTTTCAGGTTATAATGAGTGCATCATGATGATCGTCGGTTCCTGAATGAGATTGATATTATTCTGAATGACATCACTTTTGGGTATGGAGTACATCTCCAGTAATGTCATATCGTCACAAGAATGGCACTCAGGAGATCACATACCTCTGCCAAGATTTAAAATCCATCAAGACCACTACAAAGTGTACGTCATAGCCATGGAACCAAACGTTTAGGTGACTGGAGTTAATGTGCTCGTTTAAACTGGACATAGAAGCCAACTCAGACACCGTTTAGGTTTAGAAGTGACAGTAGCAGGTGGACTGACGAAGACGGACAGACAGCTGGCTGGAAGGTTCCAATGAGTGGACTGATGTTCCTGACCGGCAGGAAGATCCTGAGTACATGGAGCAAATAGTTACATTGGGATAGACTAGAAAAGACAACAGCTTCCGACTCAGGGAGAGGCAGTGACAAATACTGGAAAACATTAGAAACTAATGAGTCATGGAAGATTTGTGACAACTGGATTTTCAACAGCCAACTATTTAAATCACGTGGTGCCAGAATTTTTTTTTCAGTCCTGTCTAGCCTCCACATACTCATAGATACTTACCATCTAAGTTTGTCTGATTTTGTTCATCAATACATGTGCATTATTCTCTGAAATATTTAAAGGACATTAAAAGTCTCCTAATGGCAAATTATTCTGATGTCCTGCTTGCAGATCAAAAAAAAAATTACACTTTGATGGAGTCATTAATAATAATAATAATAATAATAATAATAACAATAGAAGCAATAATAGTAATACATTTAAAAGTGCTATGAGTGATTCTGGTTGATTTACAGTCTTATTCTCCAGTCTTCAGCTACAGACATGTTGGTTTTGACTTAACCACACCGAGAAAAGACACCGAGACTATAATATATTCTCCTACCAAAGTTAAGGGGCTCTAAAGCAAACAGTTGTCCTCTTGAATGGTCAATTCTACACTTTTCTGAATATCCTCGATTTTACTTTTGCCTGTCGCACTAAAAAAGTGGTCAAGGCTTCCAGAGTTTGAGACCAAAGACTGGAATTAAGTATCAGACAATTTAAGGGTACTTGAATGGAATTAACCCTAACCCTAAAAAACAAGCAGATTGAATCAGTGTATCAAAATCATCACAGTATCTACACATCTTGAAGGTAAATGCAGACGTTTGTCAGGAACAGTTCAGATAGAGATATAACAACTGAAAATAAAAAGATTAATATCCTTTCAAGGGCAAAAATAACATTTGATTTTGATATTCACCTTCATTCAGGGGAGGGCAAATAGAGTCAATTCCTTCTGGTAGCATATTAATATCCAACCACAGAGGTAACTGCAACAATGGTCTGCCCTGGGGAAAAACAATCTTGTTTGTGAAAAAGTGGGAGGAAAGTTTTAAAGACATTTTTAAAAACCATCCATATATCAGCATTCAAGCATTTCTGACTCTATAAGATAATATAATATAGCCTATTTTAGATGCAAGCAGTAGCAAATGTCATTGCACCAGGAAACAAAATATCAAAATTCTTAAGTACAGCTAGATTAGTTGAAATGTTGACCTTGATTAGATATTTTTCTTGATTAAGTTTTTGAGTGTCCATTTGTTTGTTAGCATAAAACACAAAAACTGCTGGACAGATTGGATGGACAGGAAATAAACCTCAAATATTAGTGTGGATTCATTTACATTTCTTTCTCCACATTGTGAAATAAGATATTTTTTTTTCCACATTCTCACTAACTGCGCAAAAACTAGTGAACCGATTCCTACAAACTTTGTGGAAGAGTTGGACAAGGGCCAGGCAAGCAGTGTATGATTGTTTTGTCTTAATGGAGAGCTGCACTCCAGTGAATGCCTTTCCACTTGTACAATAGTTGTGGCATTGACCTAAAGATTTGAGGAAATATCTATTTGCAATGTATCAATCAATTACAGTTGTTATTCAAATAGGAGTTAATTCTTTCATTATCCGTCATCGTTTATCCTGTTTTTTTGTAAATTAAACTACCGACCTGTAAATACGGTCTATGCAAAGCTAAGATGGCTATAGCATGACTATATGATATATTTTTCATCCTTATTGTCCTTGTAATGCTCTCTGTCTTTCTCAACAGACTGAGGGAGCCAACGGGACCGCTGGTAACCGTGAGTACTCTCTAAATGGAAACCCATTTTCAATCAAAAGTTTGCCTTTTTTCTTACATTTACTGTTCCACATTTTTAGACGGTGGGAGCCTGGATTGGAGGAATCACAGTCAAATGCCTGACAACCTAGTGGAGAAATCTCGCGCTCAAACCGAATAACCAACAGATTGCAGCCCTGATCACCAACCAGAGAGCTACATGAACACTGCACGGAAAACAAAAGTTCCTAATTTTTAAGGCATGAACCAGGAAAAGTGGAAAAAACACACTTATCTTTTTGTTGCACAGAACTCCAGTTTTCCACACTTTACATCATTCAAAATGGACGGATGGGTGATTGATGGGTGAAGAATGTGAAGGAAAGTTGGCTCCTCTGCCAGCCCCAGCCAACATCCACACCTGACAGGCTTTACATGACTGGAGAAAGGCACAACCTCTTCTTTTTTCTCTTGTTTATTGCATCTCAATTCCTCTGACAGGATAATATTCATGGAAAAACTTTCCAAAGTATATTTTTAGAGGGTGCAGTGGATGACGATTCTGTTCATGAACAAAGTTACATTCTGTATTTTTCGGCCAGAACTTCCTGCATTCTTGTCATCACAGTGAGTTTGGCACAGAAAACATGGCTCCTTGCAAAGAGTAGTCTGTTCATAACCCTCCACTGTAAAAAGATAAAACCACAACTTAACATTTTTACCAATCGGTGTTGGTACAAATTAAGCAAATGACTTGTATTGTGTTAGTTTGCCAGATTTAGAGGGGCTGGTAGCCACTCATGCTTTGAGCTCTGGGGAGAGCAAGGCTAGCCGTCTCCTCATTTCCAGTCTTTGTGCCACAGCTTTGTAGATAACAGCCCTGTATCAATGACACTCAGGACAGCGCAGTCCGCCTGGAATGGAAAAGGCCCGACTGTCCTTTTCCATTCTTTCAAGCCCTGTCCACAATCAAAATATTTGGCATTCATGATATTTCTTGATCTGTCTTTTCACCTGAGACTGGTTCAATTCAATTAAACGGGAGTGGCACCAGGTCTGACAGGGAATTCAATTCAAAGTCACAAAACCTCTTCTCAGGGTGGAGTTGCCATTCTTGAAATGCCACTTGTCATGCTTTCCAGCTACCCAGATGAGACACACCCAAGTGTCAGTGATTCTGCTTTTCTTACCACATTAAAAGCCTTGGATACTTTTTTTTTCTCAGTGTTTTGCTATAGACTACATAGACAAAAAATGTTTGCTCGTACTTAAACAATTTTTTTTCACATGAAATATATCTAAACTATAAATATGCAGAAAGCTCCTCACCTGTTTGCGTGTTTTTTTCACTTGATATGATCAAATCACAACTCAGTCTTGAAACGTTTTGGTTAATCATTTCACCATAATATGACACTTCATTGTCATTGTAGATTTACAACATGAATTGGTTTGGTCTCTCTCAGATAAACAGCACCTACGTGAACATAACTTGTGACATTTACTTGTGTGTTACATTTACGTGTGTTACTTTGTAACACATAAATGTGTCACAGCAAATATCTGTTCAAAAACAGAAATACCAACAAATCAAACTAGTGAATAACAACACAAAGCGTAAATTTGATTCTATAAATAGAAGAAGCAGGAGCAAGTTTAAAGTTATAATAATGCATGGTACCTTGACAAATGTAAACAGCATGATAGATCAAGGAGGAAGTGATAATGGAGACTACAGCTACGGGGAAGAAGCTGTTCCTCAGTTTTGTTAGAGCTGGTTTTAATTGTCCTAAATCTTCTGGGAAAGTACTTTCAGAACATTGGTTCTGGAAAGAAGGGTTGGACCAATTGCTTATATTGTTGTTCATGAGGAACAATGGCGATCCATTCTGGTCATTGAACTGTTGACCAACTTTTCACTCTTGCTCTCCTGCTAGCTGAGTAATGAGAGATTACCCATCCAGTCTACATCTGCATCTACATCTACGGGGCAGCTGTAACTCAGGGGAGAGTGGCCATCTGCCAGTCAGAAGATCGGAAGATAGCTGGTTCAAGGTCCAGCAGTCGACATGTCGAAGGGTCCTTGGTCCTGAACCCCCATCTGCTCCTCGGGAGCTGATGATTGCTCCTCAGGGATGGGTTAAATACAAAGAAACTTCGCTAAATTGCACAGCTTGTAGGATCTTATGTGACAAATGAAGGCTTCTTATCTTCTTCTACATTTATTTTGTTGATTTGGAAAAGGCATATGACCGTGTGGTCCAGGGAGTCCTGTTGGGGGTACTGCGGGGTATGGGGTACCATGGTCTTTGCTACGAGCCATCTGGTCCCTATATCACCAAAGTGAGGCTTGTGTCTGTATTTTCGGCAGAGTCGGACTCATTTTGACATTGGTGTTGACTCCAGAGAGGTTTTCCCAAGACATCGATTCTGTTCATGCACAGGAACTTAAGTCAAAGGGAGGAGAATTTCCGATTTCAGGAGCTTGTTATTGAATCTCAACTATTTGCAGATGATGTGGATCTGTTGGCCTCATTATTTCATGATCATTGCGAGTGGGAGTGGTTCACAGCTGAGGGTGAAACAGCTAGCATGAGAGTCAGCACCTCCAACACTGAGGTCATGGATCTCTGCCAAAACAGTGGATTGTCCCCTCCAGTTTTCGGGTGAGTTGCTGCCTCAAGCTCGTTTAAGTATCTTGGTGTCTTGTTTTCGAGTGATGGTAAAATGGACCGTGGGATGGGTAGGCAGTTTGGTGCGTAATGGGAAAATTGTATTAATCTGTGGTGATGAAGGGAAACTGGGCTGTAAGTCAAAGCTCCCAAATACCTGTCCAATTATTTAGCAACCCTCACCTATGGTCTGGAGTTCTGGGTAATGACAAAAAGAATGAGGTCAAGAATACATGCATCTGAATGAGCTTCCATCGTTGGGTGGCTGGGCTCAGCTTTGTAGATAGGGTGTGGTGCTTGGACATTCAGAGGGAGCTCGAAGTGGAGCCGCTGCTTCTTCGCATCATAGGGAGCCAGGTGGTTTGGGTATCGGATCACGATGCCTCCAAGACACTTCTTGGAGGTCTTACTAGGAGAAAAAAACAAGGTAGAAGGAGAGATTGCTGGAGGGACAATGTATGTCATATGGCCTGTGAATGCCTGGGAATCCCCCAAGATGACCCGGAGAGAGATGCAGGGTCAAGAGACGTCTGTAATATCTCTCTTAGCCTTTTGCTACTGCTACCCGATCCTGGATAGGCCCAAGAAAATGAAATGGAAAAATGGGATCTTTTTCCAATTGGTAAAGGGGAAAACAGGTGATGTCCTGGTCGGGTTTAGTCATTACCAATAATGCCAACTTTTGAAAGCAGAGAGCATGCACCATGTTCAAGCCTAAGTGTAACAATATTAATTCCATGGTTCAAATGCTTCTGATCCTGAGAAGTCAAGCTGAAAATTCCCACAGTTGCACTGTGGCAGAGGATGCTTTCTACTTTCTCAGATAATTAGATAATTCAGTATTAATTAAAGTATTAAATGGGTTATTCTGAGGCAGCACCTTAGTAGCACAATGTAGTTGTTAGCATGATTGCCTCACATTAAAAATCCGCCTGGGACCTTCCTGTTGTAGTTCGCATGTTTTCTCATGTTGTCTTTGGATTCCTTCCAGGTATTTCGGCCTCAGGCTTTCGAAAACGAGTGAATTGTTGATTCCAAATTACTCTTGGTTTTATTAAAGACCAACAATTAATAGAAGATAATAATGAGACATGGCCCACATGTTCTTGGGTTAAAGACAATAAATCACACAGACTTTGATCCTTTGAGTTTCTTCTAGCACCACCATGAGGTTGACAAAATTGGGTTAAATTAGGGTTGTTGTTTTAATCTAAAAATCTCAATTAAATTAATGTTTTCTCTTCAGAATTAGTGATTATTACATTGATAGTTATGAGATTTCATCTGGGATCATTCTGCACAAGTTTGGCTTATCCTTAAACACTCAACACAAATGGCTTTCCCATCAGCCTCAGCTGTATTTCGTCTTTCATAATTATCAAATGTCAGTATCTCAATATGCTAAATTACGATGGTGAACATGGAAACATATTTTTTACCTGCTATTCATACTGATGTTAGGAGTAGGGATGTGTATAAGCAATAACCTGGGAGGATTAACATGAACCTGGGTACAATGGTGGGTTATGTACCATTTTCATGATCCTGAAAAAAAATCATCAGTCATTACTAAATATTCTTCTTCTGGGAAAAAAAATAACAATTCTGAACTGTAGCAGTAGGTTTTTGTGATACAATGTGGGTCAAACTTTCACGGCACTATTGCCTTAAGGTCAGATGACACAATGTGGTGGCTGAACTGCCTTGTCAGACGTTTGCACTCACTGAGAACTGTAGTCTTTTGTGTCTCAGTTGAAGTTTTTAATGTTGGAGTGGAAATTAAAAGGTTGAAGATAAATTGCAATGTTTCAGGGATTTAGACAAAACACAAAATTAACAACAGCCACAAACTTTGTATCGTGACAACTGATACAGAGTCACAAAATAAAAACTAGATTCTTTGTCTTTTTCAATACTACATCAATAAAAAGAAATACATAGGAAAGTTAAAATACATGAATGAAAAATCAGTAGTATAAACAATGCTTACAGAGACGCTGTTATACTTTGTGATATTTGGAGCTGTGTCATCCTCTGATGTGGCTCATATTTTTAATTATCGCAAAATAGAAAATTTTTGGTTTGTTTGTTTGTTTGTTAGCAGAATAACTTAAATAGTAGTGAACACATTTGACCCAAATAACCATAGATTTTGGTGCTTTTGTGGTCTGGATCCAGGTAACATTCCAGATTGTTTACATTTATAGAACTTACACAAGAAAATCACGTCTGTGGGGTATCAAATAATGACAGCTAAGATCAAACAAGATGGATGGATGGATGGATGGATCACCCATTTGAGCTGATATCAACATCTGCCCAATATATGTGTTGTAGAAAATGCAAATTGATAAAATCTTCTGTTTAGAGCGTAACATTGATAATACAATATCTATTCATATATAAATATAACTAGTAAGGAGACACCAATATGTCCGTAAAGGTTACATGGTGTCAACAATTAGAAAAGAGTAGGAATTTGGTCTGGTTTAATTCTCAGATTAGGACTAGGATTGGGTCTTTGTCTCTCTGACTCTGTTGGTTCTCCGATCCTAAAATCCCTGCTGACTGGATGTCTGGTCGAGAGGGTGCAGACAGTCGACACTAATCCGGTCTCTCATACGAATACACAGACACACACACACACACACACAAAGGGCTCCGTAACACACAAGTACTAGAAATGCAAGGAGTGCCTCATCTCTATGCGGGAATTCGTCATGTGATGTTGGAGATTAAAGCACCATAAGCCTTGGTGTCAGTAGTTTTATGGGTTACTTGGATGGCATTGATAGAAGCAGTTTTATTAGCTTGATGCAATTTCCTTCCAATAAAACTGAAATAAAAGGTCTTAGGGTATTTTAATGTAGTATATTTAGGGCGGCATCATCGGGACAGAGATACCATGAAAAATGTTTGGAACTCCTAAAAAAATGCGTTGAGGTGGCCCCAAATTTCCACTCATATTGACACATTAAGCAACTATAAACCCTCTTTCTCCTCCCATGAATGCACTATAAAGAGCAACACTAGCACACCAAACTCCCTGTTACATGTATTGTGCCTCATTTGTTTTATTGTCAGTATGTCAAGTACGACATTTGATCAATGGACCTCGTTGAATGGTGTTCCCAAGAGTTTAGGATAACAGATGGGTGTATTTCTCTTTCTGATATTTGTGCATGATTTGGGCGAAATTTGGGGTAGCCTATTTTTCAGAAAAATAAGACAAACAACAAAAAAAACAATCAAATTTTTTCTTTAAATGCGATACATTTTGTTGGATAGTCTTTTCTATTAATGACAAAACGGAATCCATGAAAACAATTTCCATTGCACATGTGACTGACAACAAACTACAGATTTGCAGGATCTGTGCCTGACACAGACAAACAGACACAAAGTCTGTCATCTTCTTGATGGATGAAGAGTTCAGATTTATTTAAGAAAAAGGAACTTATACAACACTTTGAAAATACTCTGCGCTCCATAAAATCTTGCATTCAAAGCCTAACCAAAGAAAAAGTTTGTATGTAAGATAAGCAAAATGCACGTTACTATCAAAGCTAAAGTGATCATTGTGTGGTTCAATGTTTCATCTGAATGTTTTAATATAAATGTTACCATTAAATGTATTTGGTTTAATATTACCAATGCATACAATGCAATAACATACAATGCACAAGCCTGTTGAATATTACTGCCGTAGATGTTAAAGGTTTAGATAGTTTTTATTTCTTTATATACTGTTTAGTAGTTCAACGTTCTCAGATTTGTAAAAATTTCCAGATAATCCAAGACAGTATTTTATTATTTATTCATCTCCACATCTAAAGACACATTTAATCCTCAAGTTTGTCACAAATATCAAAATCAACACGTTTGGCGATAAATGGTTTTCACTTTACAGTAAAAGATATGAGAATGTGTAAATATTTAGCAATATGTCCAAAAAATGTTATGGGGTAAAATATTTAAGAAAGGCACATCAAAGATGTTATGGAGTGGATATGGTAGAAAATATAAGTAATAATAGTGGAAGCATATCATATTTGTTCTTAGAACTCGAGTAAATGGAAGCCTTGGTCCACTGCTAAAACACAATGGTGACGATGTTGATAGTGATGAAAATGTTGATGAGAATGATAATGATGAAAAAGATGAAGACGCCCTGGTAACCCCTCACCTAGATCACCGTTTTGTGCACAGCAAGCTGCAGATTGACATCGCTGCGCTCCAGCTGTCAGCGCCAGCATTGGATCACCAAGCAGACGCACGTAGGCGCGTATTCGACCGACCAACCCCCTCTTTTCCCGGCAGACAGAGGAGCCGGTTAACGGCGGGACAGCCAGGCAGCCACGACCTGCTGCTGCAGCTGCGACTGGACGGACAGGGAAGACTTCTTCACTGACCGTGTAAGTAGGGCTAAAATGTTTTTTTTGCCAAGCGAGTGTTGTTGTTATCCTTGTTTGAAAGCACAGTAATATATTGTTCAGCCTCAGCTGGGGGAGGAGGAGGAGAAGGAGGAGGTGTTTTTCCTGAGACCTATCTACATAGCCAGGTGGAGGAGTGAATGGTAAACTTCTGACCGGCTGTTATGATTGAAAAAACAATTACCACCGATATAAACATTTAAAAGTTATATATGTGTTTGTGTTAGGTGGTTAATAGTGCCCGCTAAAGCTCGATGACCGTGTACATCTTCATCACATATGCAGTGGTCTACTTACAATGACCGATGGATTCTCCGGCCTCAAATTATGATTAGTCTCAGCCATTATTTATCCGTTATTTAATAACTGTTACTTTCAGGTTTACGACAGAACTGGGAGAAGACGTTATTATTAGTATCATGTTTTATGCCGTATATAGCCACACAGTTTCAACTGTATTTACATACATTCAAATATATTTATTAATCTTTGGGTTAATTTATGCGTCACTTGTCATACATTGAATTTTGACTAGAATATGAGGTTATTTTCGTCAGCAGGCCTATTCCCTCACGAGCTCATCCCTCCCGGCTAAACTCGTGTCTGAACACGTTGTCAGAAAGTGGGTGTGTGGTTGAGAACCCAAGCCTAGCCAATCAGCGGCGGCTCCCCGCCCACACGGTGGCGCTTGTTTACTACCCAAACTGGACGCTGATTGGTTGAAAGGAAGGGGCTTTGTGTTGCATTCTGGTGCATACAAAACAATTGGAGAGGTTATTTTCGTTTTGAAAATAGTGTTTTCCAAGGGATTTCCAAGTCCACCACCCTCACTTCCATAAGCATAGATAGATTTTTATCAAAAGTAAATACTGGTATTTATGGCAGTGTAAACTTCATGATACAAGACATAACTTTTATAATATAAAAGATATTTAGCAACAGTGTGTTTACAATGCCACTACTACTTCTAATAATAACAGTTTAAAAAATAATAATGATAACAACCAATCCATTTTCTTCTGCCTACCAGTTGTTGCTGTGGTGGCAGCAGGCCAAGCATAAGAAATGTTATCCCACCAGCAATTCTGGGTCTACCATGCGTCTCCTCCTCATGTTAATAACTGGAATGACACTCAGGTCGTCAACAGAGGGCCAACAGTCCTTTTAATTCGATCATACCTTATTTGAAATCAAACTCATCATCCTATGACCATAATTAAAATTTTGAGTTTACTGGATTTGTTACAACCAGACATACATTGGATGGATATGGATTTTGATTAATTTCAAATGACCACATCCCTGTAGTAATACCTTGGAAATTAATAAAAACAAATTTTCATATAAATCATCTTGTAATGTGTAAAAAAAAGTGAGAAAGAAAAATAAGGATCTACCACTTTATCAGTTTCGGCACAGAAAATTTGTTGGGGTCTATTCAGGCGAAAC
Source organism: Lophius piscatorius (assembly GCA_009660295.1). Classification (NCBI taxonomy): domain Eukaryota; kingdom Metazoa; phylum Chordata; class Actinopteri; order Lophiiformes; family Lophiidae; genus Lophius; species Lophius piscatorius. The sequence goes on from VRLP01000282.1 coordinate 181,219, forward strand.
TTTGTTCTCCTCGCTCCAAATTAAAGGGAAACAGGAGTTTTTGTGTAATCCTCTTTCAAACAAACAAACAAATGGCCAGTGAAAATAAACCTACCTCACTGAAGTAAAAATTATAATATAAACAAATAAACCATCATCGTCAACATTACCATGAAAACATCATTAATAGCCTTGTTTATGACTGTATCCAATTAAATAAATTGTTTTCCCCATCCAATAGTTTATAAACCAGAGATACACAACTGACAAAGCCTCTCATTCCAGAATCTAGAGGAAGAAAATAATCTTTTTTTTTCTCCAGGTCATTCATTCTTTTTTTAATTCATTAGTTTGTAAACAAAGCCTTTAACTGACATAATTCTTGAAACTTAGAATTTATGGACAGTTAATACTTTCTTCACTATAATTCCCGTGTTTGATTAATGCAGCATTGGCCCCATTTTACCATACTGGCCTGCAGGCCACATGGAATCCACCCACACTTCAGATTACGTCTTCAGAAAAACTTATCAGTCATGTTGTTTATTGGGGAAGACAACAAAACTACAGCCAGTCTCTTGTTGAACTAAACTTCTGTGTTCACTTCATTTCCAACCGTCATTTTCATGCTGTCTCTGTTCTGTTCTGCCCTGCCAGGCCGACAGATTTGTGTTTGACACCACTCCAGAGAGAAGTTTGCTAGAGTTCAACATAGATCAATACATTTGATCATCAAAAAGCGAATAATATTTGTCATTTGATGCCATAGTTCATTGTGGGCACTTGTTGAAAATGACCTTCAACATTTGTCTCTGGGTGCTTTTAAAATGGAATATGTTCAGATTGAGCTCTCAAGTGTGCCATTTCTTCTTGAAAATGATGTGTTGGAATAAGGAAAATTGACAAGTGTAAGGATCTAAACATCTTTGACAAGGGTCCACATGATAGCTTAATGTCTGGACCAGCACATCTCCAGAAATGCAGGTCTTGTTGTAGGCGATTCATATCTATTAAAGAGGTTTTAGGTTTTATTAAAGAGGACAACCAGAGGAACCATCAACTGGGCAATGGGCACCCAAGGTCCCCATCAACCCCATCCCACAAATGAGCTACTGCAGCACAAAGTTGTTATAAAATTTAATGCTGCCTCTGATCGTAAGGTCTCTGAACATATAGGCAATCACAGAGCTGTTTTGGTGGCAAAGATGGGAACCTACACAATATGAGATGGGTGATTTTTTTTATCTGATGGCATCTTACTGTGTTCTTTTTATGCGGAACTGCCTCTTTTGCTACATCCTCTGCTCTCATAGAGATTGAACAATAGAAAGCCTCCGTTACGGCATTCATGCATTTGCCATTGCGGGTTGCTATGAAGATGCTCCACTCCTGCATTGAATAGGCTGTGCAAATTGGTATTTTGAGCTTGACATAAACTGAGGGTGTGGAGTTTGAAGTGGACCATAATGAGGAAGAGAGGTTAAAATTAATTCTAACAGTTGAACGTACATCCCTCCGACAACCGCAACCTCATCGGGGTGGAGAGGTTTGAGTACCCTAGTAATCCTAGGAGCTGTGTTCTCGGGGGCAATTTGCCCCTGGTAGGGTCTCCCATGGCAAAAAGAGCCTAGAGGAAGGGTCAGACAAAGAGCGGTCAAGACCCCTGATGAGAGAAAAAAATCGAGGACTCGAGTACCCTACCGGGGCCCCACCCTGGGGCCCGCCAGTGAGCGCCTGGTGGCCGGGCCTTCACCCATGGGGCTGGGTCAGGTTTAGCCCAAAACAGGGACATGGGTCCGTCTGCACCAAACATTTCTGGTTTACTGCAAAATAGCCATTATTCTCCCAAACATCTGAAGATGATGAGAACTTTTGGTCAAGTGTAAAGTTCAAGGAAAGCTCACCTTCTTTGTGTACTTTAGTATCTACCCACTAAGTTGTGTCACGCAACAGAGAGTTATTCTCAACAAGTGCCTCAAACCGATGTAGAGTTATATATTTGGTATTTTACAATTCACTGGGTGAGCAGAGCTCTTTCTGGAACAGGATGAACTTTTGTTCTAACCTGACTATCTCAAGAGACTCAAAATCACAATACTATGACATCTCCTACTTCGGTTTTTATCATTCCGTGTATGTTTATCCGATACCTCTAATGAAGTGAGTAGCGGGATTTAGGAATGGGATCCATCTGTCTTTCCCTTACATTTACATTTAGCACATTTTTCTGGATCATAAATCAAAAACTAAACACAAAACGTTTTATAAACACATCTGTCGTTTTTAAGCTCATTCTTGGATTTTGTTTCTGGATCAGATCCCACATACTATTCAATATTGTTCAACAAATATTTCTATACACTACAAACAAATTTTAAGGACACTAAGGATAGAATAGCAAAATGCTAGTAAACCCAGGTGTTACTTTCTGAAAGGGATCACGGGCACATGGCAGTATGTCCCGAAATCATTTTCAGTTCATTAATATTTGTTTGCCTTTTGTCTTTCTTCTATGGAATGCCATGGCGGAGGATTCCGAGTGATTCCTACGTGTTTAATCTTTCTCATGAGTTTCCAAACTTATTTAAGCCGCAGCTCTAACTTGCTGTAGTAATCCTTTAACGCATGCTTTTAGGAATATTGTGTTGCCGTAGAAGCATTCAAAAAACAGTCAAGTATTATTATTCAATCTCATGTTGCCCTCATGTCTTGTCTGCAGGGAAGTGTGACACTGCGCTGAGTCCCTTCACTGTATGCAGCAGCACCATGGCAGCTATTGGACCTGGGGACAGACCTGGAGCAACGCCAACAAGGATGGCTGTCTGCCTGACGGGACCACAGGCCTGTGTTTCTACAACAACACACAATGTCAATGCTTCTGGAGAGGGACTATGCCGGTGAGGGATAGGTAACAGTGCATGAGTGTCTGAGGGGGCATCACTCTAGAGTCTGAGGATATTTCTTTATGTTAGCAGTTTCCGCAGTCCAGAGTCAGTGGAGATGGATGAGATCATGGCAGCCATGGTTCTGACCAGTTTGTCCTGCAGCCCCGTTGTCCAGAGTCCTCCACAAACAGATCCTGGACCAGGTCTGTCTCATCTCATGAATACACAGGCTCACCATTGTCGCAAGGTATTGTCTCCAATACCTTGATTTCATAAAGCTTTCTTTATACAGCGAAGAGATTATAATGGCAAATGGCAATGAAACATTTACTACAACATTATAAATAACTAATAAGCTAGTCTTATAAACTCATTTTCAGTTGCCAGGGACTACAGATAGAAATGAGCTTGTAGCAAAATCTGTTTCAAAGTACCCTTTTCTCTTCTTTGGAGCAAATGTATCTGTGTATGATACATATGAATGACAAGAATTATATTTAATTGAATGTAAATCATTTGGTCTGGGGTTATCCTTTATATTTACTACTGATAATCCAAAAGTAAATTGTTGGGACCTTCTCACTAATAAAACCACCAGGTTTGTAGTTGTGTTAATAAAACATTTAAGCAATCAAATCTGGAGTTAAGTGTTAATTAATGGATTTTGGTTCATACTGAAGAAATTAGTTGCCAGACAATGTAATAGGTCAAAGAGAGTTTTTACTACCTGGCAGCCCAAAAGTTATTAATATTGAAATAGGGATATGAATGACTTTTTGCTGATTATAATAAAGATATGTGACCAATTTCAAAATATAAGCCCTTTGTAAAGGATGAATACTTTGCCAATATTAAGTTAGAAAAAATAATAATTTCCAACAAGGATTGTCCGAAATGTTAGTTGTGAGGTTATTCAGTAAAACCATCAGTGGGAATTAATAAAATATCCATTAAATTGTATAACTTAATATCTGTTAAGTTTGTCAAATATAATGAACATCATTTCATGATGAAATACATTTTTTTTTACATGAAATGTATAAAATCTTTGTCAACAGTCACTTGACAAACACGTTATCAATATTACGGTTTTAGCCTCAGCAAATGCACCAAGTGTTTTTATGTTTCCTGATACCAAGCAATTTTGCGGTTTATGTCAAGTGCTATTATTTTGAGTAGTTTTGAGTAGAACTAAAGTTGAGTTTGTCAGTGTGTTGTGAGAATTCTGCTTTGATGAAAAAATTCATTCAGAGTGGTCCTTCTCATGTCACACTACATAACCTGCGTGTTTTATTAATTTGTAGTTTGAAAGTATAAGCGTGTGTCAATACCTCGTACACACACGGACGCAAATATATATTTTTTAAATATAGCACCGTTCAAAACCCATCCTAACTGGTAAGCTGTCCTCTTCTGCTCTCCACTAAACAGAGAGAGCCTTTCACCTTGCTTACCCTTTAGGTGTTGCTATTGAAACATAATTTCAATTTCAATGATGGATTTTTCTCCAAAGAAGATGTAAACACCATTTTATAAATAATATTGAGATTTGGTGATGGTTTATTTCAACCTATTACTAGATCCATGTTTTTATCTCCTTACCTCTCAAAAACAGAGGAGGAACATTCTCCTCTGCCTCTACAGACCAACCACCTCTGGTCTAATATCTGGAAATGTTGGCCACCATAAGCTATTAGTTGCATCAGACCAAGTTTAACTTAAGTATTCATATCTCAGAGTGGTATGAATTAGGAAAAGTTCTGTTTTATTATTTCTTAGTAGCAAAATATCTCTTAAAGATGACCTGAAAGATCCTGCAGTAATTACAAGATCTAAGATAAAGACACCACCACTACATTCTGCTCGGCCAACTTTGCATGTTTAACATTGATTAAAGCAAGTAGATTTTCCTGAACATATTATTATATAAAGTGAAAATTAAAATATCAATAACAGGGAACAGAGAACCGAGGTAGTACAGAGATTCTGTCAAATAGTAGACAGAGCAGTATGGGACAACTGCGTTTCTCTGCAGGATAGGCAGAGATGAAACAAACAAGGAAGAAAATATCTAATAGCTAAGGTGAATTTTCTCTTTCACTAACAGAAAGAGCTTAATCAGCATGATTTAGGATTATGTTTAGATCATTTGCTAGTTAATGGTATAAAGAGAAAATCAATCATTGGTATTTTAATTTTATTAAAATTTTTCTAGCTGGCTCATCATCGCCTGCTGACATGGAGTGTGGCGGCGGCGAACTTTCGGACAGTGGCAGTAGCGGTTACTGGAGCTGGGACCACGGGAATGTGAGTCCTGCCCCTTCGCCGTCCGTGACTGAGGTGGACAGCAGTCCTGATGAAGGCCTACATATGGAAATGGAGCAGGGAGAGGAGCTTAATGCCAAAAAGCCTAAGGTACATAGATTGTTTTTCTTATAAGGTGGAAATTGTTTTATAATCTGTATAGAAAGTATTTCACGAGTGCTGCTTTCACTTTCTTTTTCTGTATCTCTTTCTTTTTCACCCTACCAACTCTCCTGTGTCTTCTCTCCAACAGAGCTCCTTCAGAGGTGTTTATAAGTGTCTGTGGCCCAGTTGTGGCAAGGTGCTAACGTCATCAGTCGGAATTAAAAGACATATCCGTGTGCTGCATCTGGGGTGAGTCAGAATACTTCTGATTTATGCCTAGAATCAGTTGCTTGCTTGTTTTTACCTGCAATAAACAAAGTGAGGAGGGGATAGAGTAATGGGTTCCATCAGTTTGTTACTTCTTGTCTCTGGTAGAACCTAAAAATTATTCAATGTTGTACATTTTGCTGTTTTGGAACTTTGATAATTTTTGTTTGCATGCTTTCAAGTTGAATTTGGTTTTATTCTTTGAGGGAAGTTTGTCCAAGATTTTCTTTTCAAAATTTAAGTTGTCCATGTTCATTTACAATAAACAAGGATGACTTAATAACTGTTTTTTTTTCATTGTTTCTTCGGTGAAACGGAATAGTGGTTGGGAACCTGATTTTATGTATCTTATATTTAATGCCCGTTTGTGATCCATATTTTTGAAAAGTGTCAACTAGTGTGATTATCTGATACCTGAATTATATGGGGTAACTGCCAAAATGAAATTGTATAAATTAACAAGACTGGCCCAATAGTCCCTTTAACTCTATCAACCTTAACCAACACATAGCTTGTAGCAATAATTTAGTTTAAGGTTACTGGATTCTTAACAGCTAAGCCAGTTAAATCTGGTAGATTTGTATTTTTATTCAATCCAAACAAATTGCAACCCACTACACATGCTTGATTTTTTTTCAACTAAGATCAATGCATTACCCCCTGAAAAAATTAAGAAAATGTTAAACATTGCTCTCTCAACTGATCTCACAATTTTAAAGGAAGCAAAAAGAAACTGAAACACAGAATCTACCCAATTATTATGACCAAAATTAAAGAGGTCTATTCTGGATCAAGATCCATCCCCCCACCCAGATTAACCATTTTAATAGACATCTGTCAATAGTTTTTGTCTAATACTGATATAAAACAAACCAACAAACAGAAGGCACGACTTCCTTTGTCGGGTCAAACAATGAACTAAATGAAAACAAAGGATATTCAGCTACCATTATCGCACATGAACTCAGGAAAGAATTTTTGACAACGCTATATGAAAGAGTACGGGGGGAATCAGCAAATATCATCAGTCAGACATTCTTGATTTTCAGTTCTGGAGCCACTCCTCTATTGCAGTCTAAGGTAGGGTGAAAACCAGACAGTTTAGCCCACCAGAACATTTCTGACCAGAAAAACAACATTAAAATAACAAGAGGGAATACAATTTTCAGGTTGTGGAAGAGCTCTGACTCAGGGGAAGTGATATATATACTTATATCTGGACCACAGTGTGTGCTGCAGTAAGTAACAAAACCTTTTAACCATTTGTCCGTCCCTCAAACACTTTACCACATATATAGCAGTGGGTCGGATCAGTCCCAGAGAGAGGAGGACTTCTACTACACCAAGCTTTCCTGTGAGACGGTGGATACAAGCTCCACTCCAGCTCCTTCCCAGCAGGCTCTGGGCCAGGCCTCATCTTCTCATCCCAGCTGGTCCTCCTGCAGTTCTCCTCCAGCCTCAGGGCTCCAGATCCCCACTCCTCACAGGCCCAGGTCCAACTCCAGCTCAGGACCCAGCCCAAATAGGCCAAGTCCTCTCAGCCAGTCAGCGCCCAGCAGCTTCTGGCAAATCCACTCGGAGCATCTCTATCAGGTGGGTGCGGCATTGGTTGCTGAATAAGATGGTAGGAAAAGTGTGTGCATGAGTTTTTCACAGAATTATATATTATGTTAAAATCTTCAAATATGTCACATCTAGTTAGTTATAAGGCATCGTTCATCCTAGTTCACCCTCATAAGTACAGTAGGAATGATCCATTTTGACTTTCTTTATCATACTGGTGATCAGACGTTTATTGATGCAGTGTGTGTGGACCTAGATGTCCTAAACTAATGTAAACCCTGTTTGTGGGCTGAAATTTGACAAGATCTGTTAATGCTACAACTTGAACCCAAATACTAGTTGACAGATGGCAAAGTGATGAAAAGTGATTCACTCACAAGCTGGGTTGGAGATGATCTGAGTGAAGTTTCCACGAGGCAGGAAAGAGGGCTAAAGCAGATCTGAGCTGAAAGTTGGGTCTGAGGTTCAGAAGCAAAGATGATCTAATGCTGGAGTGGTTTTTTGCGATATAACTGCAGGCAGACAAAGATAAGATAAAGTATATACTTTTTATTTTTTTCAAGGTATTTGTTCCCTTCTTTGAAATAGGCACTGTCTTTGATGCTGAAAGTTTAGAAAGCAATTGCATAGAGTATAAGAATTTACCTCACAAACAGCACAGTTTTAAAAAAATGTAAATCAGACATTAGATTGAAATGAAGGTGTCCAGATTCCTTCATTAATAAGCATCTCAAAGGACATTACCTTCATTTTCTGCCAGAGGTTTCACGTTACATGGCAGCAGAGTTGATTCCCCTTCACCCTGCACTCACATCTGATACCCTCCGATGAACCAATGAGCTCCAGCTTTGTTTATGCATCGCAAAGCAGCGCATTTCACTGGTGACCTGTATTTACCCTGTAAATGGATACTTTGTGACAGTGAAAGAGTAAGCTGTCAGCTTGCTCGCTTCCACAAAGAGACAAGATTATCACCAGCATGTGTAAGGCAGGAAGGCAGTACAGTGGAAGACTTGATGTACTCATGTCCATGACCATGCTGGACTAATAAACTGAAAAAATGTCCCTGCCAAACTGGAAAAATAAGCATTTTTTTCTTATCACACAAAACATGTAATTTCAACATTTCTCCCTGTGCTCTCCTGGACTGAGAAATCAAATCCTGTCTGAGCAAGAGTATGGGTTGAATCTTGGGTCAAGATGCACCCACACACACATTAGTGTTTGCTTTAGGCTTGTAGCTTGAGATGCTGGAGCGCTGAACTCATGCTGACACATTTTGTTTCTGAATTACACACACTCATTTTATCTCCATGGTTAACACAGAATATACTCACCATCATCATGTTTTGTCTTGTGGATATCAGTGCAGCTGTAGGATATGAGGACGTGGTTTTCTCGTAGGCTTCAGGGATTCAGCATATTGGCAATTCAGTGATGCATAGAAGATCAAATTAATGGATTGGAATTTTTGTGTTTCTGTCGTGTTTCTGGAATATAACATGGAACCAGTGTAATCTGGCCAGAATGGGCATCTTCACCAATCTGCAATAACATTAGAACCACCCGCCTAATATTGTGTAGATCCCTTTTATCGACAAAACAACTCTATCTCATCAAGGCGGAACTCCCCAAGACCCCTGAAGTTGTGCTGTGGTATCCAGCACCAAGAGCAGATCCTTTCCTGTAAATTGCAAGGGGGGCTCTCCATGGATTTGTCCAGCACATCCCACAGATGTTTGATTATGTTGAGATTTAAAGAATTTGGAGGCCAAGTCACACCCTGTTGTGTTTCCCAAACCATTCGTGGACCATTCTCCAAAGTGGCAGGGAACATTAACCTGCTAAAAGTTGCCACCGCCATTAAGGAATTATTTTTCCGTGAATGGGTATACTTGGTCTGCAAAAATGTTGAGGTAAATGATTTTTGGGCTGCTGTAGCTCAGTGGGAAGTCTTTCTGCTCCCCGGCGCTGAAGAAAGCTGCCCTCCGCTGCTCAGGGATGGGTTAAATACAGTGGACCAATTTCTCTACATGGTACTACATGTATGACTGTACGTGACAAATAAAAGCTTCTTTTTCTTCTTCTCGTGTCAAAGTGTCCAGTTCTGATGATAAACTGCCCATTTTGAGTGCTTTTGGAAGTGGACAGGGCACAGAATGGACACTCTGTCAGAGTGTCATAGCCACAATGTGTGTTCTGACACTTTTATTTCAGAACCGAATTCAACTTTTTTAGCAATATTTGGAACATAGCTTTTCTGTGCCCAGCCTTCACTCTCAAACGTTCATCAATGAGCCTTCGGCACCCATAACTCTGTCATCGGTTCACCAGTTGTCCTTGCTTATACCACTTTGGTTGGCACTGACTATTGCAGACCAAGAACATCCAACAAGACATTTAATTCTTCAGATGCTTGAACTCTTCTTTAAGTCTTCTAGCTATCATAATTCTTCCCTTGTCATAGGCACTCACATCCTTACACTTGCCCATATTTCCCACTGTTAGACATTAACTTCTTGGAAACTCTTCACTTGCTGCTGTTATTCTGACTCTTCCTGTCGGTGTTTATAATGTTATGGCTAACCAGTGTGTATGCAAGTAAACACTTGATGCCAAATGACACTAAGGTCGCAGCATGATATGTAAGTTTGCTATCACAACTTGAGGATGGCTGTTTTTGCTGTCAGAAGTTGGAAGAAAGGGCTTAAATGTTTGTTTCCCAGTACTAAAAATCAAACTTATAAAGTTTTATTTTGAAGGGGTTGTTATGTAACATCCAATAGATGCGATTAATCATAGGTTGTCTCCTCTTTATTGCTCCTCTCAGGCCTGCAGCCCTGTCCAGGTTTCTGTAACCTCCAAAGGGCCCGGCTGTCATGTTTGGACCCCGTCCACCTCAGTGTCTGGCCACGTCAACACTCCGGTACGTCTGTGTTCTGTCTTTCTGTGTATTTCGTTTTCCTGTCAGCCTGTCTTTAGTTTCTCCTGCATTTCAAGAGAAACTAAGGGAAGCTGGCTCAGAATGATTTTCGATCCGTAAATTCTGGAGGAGCAAAGCTGATTCCATCTGGTCTGTGGAGAAGTGGAACAGCTCATTATTATTCCAGGATCGGTGGTGATGTTGTGGCGTTTAACCGTCCTGTCTACTTGTGTTTTTTTCTGTGGTGAAATCTCACTATCATGTTCCCCAGGAAACCTGTCCCAAGCGTTAGGGGTTCTGGTGGGAGGTGGGAAGTAACAAAATACAATTTCTTACTGTACTTGACTTGAATTTGCATGTATCTTTACTAGAGCATTTATTTTTCATACACATTTTTACATTTATTCCCTTTATTTTGAGATATATCTGAGCTTTCTACTCCTTACATATATATATACTCCTTAATATTATTATATTTTTTATTGATGCTTTTATCTGCTTTTACCTTGTAGCACTTTGAGATTTGATCCAAACTTAAAGTGCTTTATAAATTAAATGTATTATTATTATTATTATTATTACATTTTAAAATCAGGACCCTTACTGAAGTAATATTCATTTTATTTTGCGTCATTGTGTGCATTCCCAACATCAAGACAGATTTCAACCTAAATGAAGGGACAGTAGAATATATACAAACGATGAACCTTTGATGCATATCACCAAAACAGACAGAAGAAAAAATCATCAGTCATCTCTTTGTAACGATTACCTTTACAATATCACAGTGGTAGCACAGATATAAATTCCTTAAGATGATAGACGTTAGTCAAGTTTTTTGTCCTCTATGGAATATAATCTTGATTTTCTTGATCTATGTACGTGCTGAGGTTGAAAGTGACACAATCCAGATTTTTTTTCTCGAATTTGATCATTTTGCCTTTGACCGTTCACATTCACCTTTGTCTGTGACATTGGTGTGAGCAGATCTATACTCTGACCCCATCTTTACAATAATCAAGCTGATGAACAGCAGAAAATGTCAGTTGTGTGCCTGTAAAAAATTGCAACCTCAGTTCTCCCAGTTTTTTTATCTATGATCCTCTTTATAAGACTTTGTCCATCATTGTCTGCAAATCATTGAAGTGGGTGTACTTAGTGAGAGAAAAGCCACATATATTCTGATCTGACTGTTCTCATTGCTGTCGCATCAGCGGGAATCCGATCTGATATGGGCTAGATATATGAAAATATCTGATTCCGTATGATTTGTGATTATCACAGTATCATGAAAACCCCCAGATCTGAGTCATATATGAGCAGATTTGGCCGTGTTTGTCCTGCATTGTAACCAAAGGCGTAGATACGGCTGATTGTGTGAATTAATCATTTCTTCCTCTTTCATGACTTGTTCTCTGTTCCGTCTGGTGGACTTAGTCTGTGATTGTGTCTCTTAGATGGTGAAACCTCGCTGCCGGTCAGTCAGTGTTGGTGAACAATGGCTCCAGCAGAACAAACTGCAGCCTTTGAGTCTGTCGCCCTCTCGCTCTCACTGCTCTGTCAGGTGAGCCATCAAATATGCAGCTTAGTCAAGAGAATTGTACCCATTGATAACACCCTACACACTCCACACAGTACTTATTTGTACATCTGAAATTCTGCCACTTCTGGTTTGTGAATCTGGAATTTTCCTCAGATCCTCTGGTTCATCTCTGTTAGCTGTTCCTCAGTACAGCAAAAACATTAGCTGTTTTCTTTTTTAGATTTCTTATGCTCCACACGCTGGAAAGGACTTCCAGAACATAAATAGCTACAGCATGTATTTAGTCTGACTTTTACGTTATGTTTACAATGGGTTTTTTCATATTTATAAATATCTATAACTCTCTCATCACTATTTATTTTATATTATAATTCTTTTGACTAGAATTACAACAATTCTGTTTGTGTAGCCTCTCACTCTTACTATTCTATTTCTATTTTCCTCTTTTTTCATATTTTATTTATCTTCACTCCCTCTCTTAGTGTATTTGTTTCAGATTCTTAATGGTGTGCATTTGTCTCACCTCCTTTTTTTTTAATCTTAATCATTTTTAAAAAGCCCTTTGAAGAGTTTAAGTATTTGAAAGGTGCTGTATACATAAAGTTAGATTTTTTGATTGAATATCTATTCCTGGATTTTAAAGTTCAGTGTAAGCAATGCTGTTATTAAAAATACCTTGTGCATTAAGATAATTCAGTTCATTTTCCAGAAGGTATGATTCAAATTTGACATAGAGCTTTTTTTAATCTGGGTCCATGGCTCTGTGGTTAACCGGCTCTTACTAATGTCAGCTAGGATAGACTCCAATCCCCCGTTGACCGTGAACAGGATAAATGGTTATAGGAAAATCATGTAATCTGTATCCAAACATTTTTCTTCTGTTTTTCTTCTTGGTTCCAGGACTTACACACACTTATTGCCCACTTTGTAAAATTACATTTTGAGTGATTGGCGAGGAAAGAAAAAAGATTCAAAAACTTCCTCATATTTTATCTTTCTCATTAAACAAAGTCTCATTTTTATTATAATTGAGCATATCAGGTAGTTTTCTTAAATGGCGTCTCATCCACAAAACGTGTGATTTTGCATCTGCAGGAAGGGTCGTGGGGAGGCAAAGAAGTGCCGCAAAGTGTACGGAGTGGACCGCAAGGATCAGTGGTGCACCGCCTGCCGCTGGAAAAAAGCCTGCCAGCGCTTCCCAGACTAAAAACAGCTGTGTGATAGGAGGAGTGGATGGATGAATGAGTGATTTGAGACTTTTATCAATACAAGAATATCAATCAGGGCCTAAGAGCCATCAAGAAAAGAACAGTTCTTTCACAACACGTATCTGTTTTTACTTCCAACGTATTTTGTTCTTTTCCTGAAGAACAACAAACGGAGTTTTCTGCATCTTTTTAAGTTTATCCCGAAACCTGAAGTGTGTGATGGTGCTAGCTGTTGACTTTGACTATTTGATATTCTAAGCCTACAATATTCTTCCACTTTCTCCAAAGGTCCTAGTACGCCCCTGTAGCTCAAATGTATTAGACTGCTACTTGGTTGTTCACCCTCTCCTCCAGTGGTTAGACAGTGGTTGATGTATATTGTGTGCTTTGAGTCATGTACAATATTTTATACCTTTTTGTATCGTCTTGTTCAGCCCCTATATTTGGGCAGATTTTTTTTTTTCTTTTTTAATTTAAATGTTTTTGGCACTTTGTTGGAATATAAACTCCCGAGAATAAGCTACATTTGGTTTGGCTCAACCAACTTCGTTCCTGCCCACGTGCTGGCTTACAACCAGTGTTAATGGTTTTTGGCCGTGAAGCTACAGAGTCATGGGAATGGGATCAGCATTTGGGGAATGAGTTTGTAATAGCAATAAAAAAGTTGAAATATATTGTCAAACAGAAATTAAAAAGCCTGAGAACTTAAAGTGTTGACACTGGTTTCCCGTGCATGACAGTCCACAAAAGAAATAGCAAACTATTTTATTGTAGTTTTTCTATATACACATTTTGTATGAAGACCCATAACAATGGTATTATGTCAGAAGTGGGGTCTGAAATGTATACTCTATTCACAAATTCCATTTGACTTTTCTTGACCTGACAAACACACACATGCACATGCACAACCAGACTCTTCCAACTGCATACACTCTTCTGCTTACATGATCACATCACATCAAATCACTATTAATATGCAAAAGAGTGCCTGGGACCTGTTAGTGGAGGAAAACTTATTGTTCGCAAAAAAAATTAACATTTTATATCTCACCAAGCAGAAAGATGTTTTGTTTTTTTCTGTATAATAATAACCACAGCTGAAAAGCACAGTTCATTTCATCCCATTGCCCCCAAACAAAACATTAAGATGTTGGCGTCTTCTTCTTGCATCCTGCAGTGTTACGCACCCAATGGCCTTGCCAGGTTCCAACTTCATCCTAGTAAGTATAATTGGACTGAAAAGGCATGAGCACTCTCCAAAAATGCCCAAAAACATTATGTGTGAGAACTGACTGCGGACTAGTTTCTCCTCACTCTTCAGTTCTGCCTTTGCATCACTTCAAATTATTGCTCCCTTTTTTGTGTACATTGAAAAATAGGGCATTGGGTATTTTTCTTTTTGAATCAAAAGTTTTTTCATAGTTCATAGTTGTTCATTGTAAATCAATTATACTATTTATAAATTATGCCTTAGAATTACCCTGAAAAAAAACAAAACTGACAGGTGTGTTAGCAAGAACTTAACAGTAAAAAAAAAAAAAAAAGCCTCTTTAGCCACCATACATTTCATAGTTTATAACTTTAGCTTGTTTATGGCAAATTATAATTGGAAATATTTTTATTCTTTTTAAAAAGATGGTGTAAACCTCTTCACAGTCATTTTAAAAATGCATTATCAACCACTGAAATCTTTGACTTTCCTCAAAAGGGCTTCTTTCTATTTTTATTTTCCATTGCATATACCACATTCAGTGTCAGATTGGACAAACAATGACATTACATACAAAATAGAAATAAAAGCAAAATCTGATATTTAAACACAATAATTGTGTTATTTTTTAGATTATCAATTGAGTGTGACTTAATTAAATTTGTTCTAGTCATCTTAAGAGGTTAATCAATCCATCTACTTCATATATTATTTGTATTTTTTGAGTGCCATATTGTTACTATTCAACATTAACTGTAATTTCTACACACATTTTTTAAAACAGCACAAGCAATGGTCTTCACATTACATTCCTTTAGATTTTTATATTGAAGTGCATTAGACAAATACTACTACTACTAAAATACTATCAATTAATATAGTTTTGTTTGGAAAACATTGCAGATTTATCAATAAAGGACCAAAGAAAATATTAGTAATAATGCTGCAAAGAGATTATGTCCCCGAATATGAAGCTCAGCCCCCTCCTCACACTTAGAACTTACATATAGTCATTTAAATGGTTGATAAGTCTGTTTGTGAGCCATCATATACAGAATTAATAATGCTATGAAATTTGGACGTAGTGTAGATGCTTGTTTACTCGCTTTTCAGGATTTTTTTTTGTCAGTTTTACTGTGAAACACAGGTGTGTATGGGTCATAATTGAGACAAATTAATAAGTTTACCAGTTTATGTTAACACATCGAGTGTCACTGTATCAATCAGGAATCGCATATCAGTGAGGACAAGACAAATCTGAGTACTCAACATCAACGTTTCTCTTCCTCAAACAGCAGGTGACAGTATTGTTCCACTGAGGGGAGCCTATTGGAGCCTACCTACCTGCTGAATATTTTCTCAAAAGGGACATGCTGCTTGAAAGGTGTACATTGATAATCGCTCAATGCACAAAATTAGAATAAAATGGAAAGGGGAAAAAAATCAGCAATAGAAAGAGACGTTTTAGAGAAGAGATGTAGAGTTTTTGTGAGTTTGAAAGCTCAGAAAGCCAATGATACATCTGTTGTGTTTGATTAGGTTATTAAGGCAACTAGTAAACTAGATTCATATACAGGCCGTCAGTAACAGCCGCTTCTGCTCTTCTTTTACGTTTTACTCTGACGTACGACGATTAGTATTCACTTTCCACTTAAATTTCAAGAATTTAATCTGATTGTTCTCAAATTTAGAAATAGTTTTTCCTTTAAAAAGGGAAAGTCAAGAGGTTTGGATATTAGTGACAGCTCCCTTGCACAAATTGTAGTGCAAAACAACTGCTGAAGCGATCCACACACACTCTCTCATCTCCCCTGGCAGTTTGTTCAATCTCATTTGGCCCCATTTAGCATACCAACACACAAAAATATATTCAATGGCACTTCTCTAATTATTTTATTTCACAAAATGGCATGTAAATATGCTTCATTAAAAGGACATCACACTCAAAACATTCCTTGATACTTAATACACAAAGAGAGGTGCAGCAGGATGGCGGAATCTGTTCTTCTGATGGCGATGGTGACATGGATTTGGAGTGAGCTGCTGAAAATGTAATTAGTTGAGGTAAGTGGGATAGAATTCAGAAATACATTACAGTCTGTTTTGCCTCCAAACCCGAGTTACGGGGATATTGTTGAACCTGCCGCTTCGGCTGCTCCTCATGCCCAGGTATTGCCTGAGCAGTTGGTTCACCCGTTTCTGACTGTTCCATTTGCGGGCAGATTTCCGAACCCCAATGAACCCACCATAACGCTTTTGTAGGGGCCTCATGGGTGAGCCAATCAGCTTTCTGTATCCATGGCGCCCCCTCTGAAAGCCACCAAAGCGTTTGGATAAGGTGATGTCATCTGAGGTGTCATCCTCATCTTCCCCTAACTGGCTAACACTCTCAACATTCCTGTCCTCCCTTGGCTCACTTTCTTTGTCCTCTCGACTGAGATCCAGACCCTCTGGGCCCTCCCCCTCCTCAGAGGATCCCAGCAGTGATGAGTCATACTGGACGCTGCGGTGCTCATAGGGTGTCTCATCCTGATCACCCTCCTGGAAGCGCGCTGCAGGTGCAGACTGCAGCAGTTCACTGTCTGTGTTCTGGTCAAGTGAGGTCAACTCCAGCTCCTCTCCTGTTCTCTTGAATAGGGCCCCTCCCTCCGAAAGCGTAGGACGGTGTGTCAGCTTCACAGCGCGTCTACACACCTCCCATGTGAGTGAGCGGGAGACGTGACCCTCACACTCCAACAAACACACCTGCAGAAGGCAAAAAAAGTGATGTGTTAGAAGGTGTAATAGACTGACAAAGTTGAATGATCCAAAACTCTAAATCTTCATTCATTTGTGTTTAATTGGGGTTATGTGGAAATATAATTTTTGCCTGGCATAAGGAGATGGACTGATCAACCAGACCAGACACACTCAATAAGACCTGCGGCTCTAGAGATGCGTCCAGCCTTCACAACTAAGCCTTTGTCAAAGATGCTCTGATTCTCAGTCTTGCCCATTTTTCTTGGTTCTAACACATCAAAAGGACAAATTGTTCCATTGCTTCCCTGTAAAACCAGCCACAGACAGTTGTTAATTTAACGAGATGAATTCATCTGATAGTGGTTATAATGTTATGGCTGGTCAGTCTATGCGGCATTCAGTTTAAAGACCTGAGTGGCAAATGACGACCTTGTCAATTGACTTATCCCTTTTCTAGACTTGGTCAGTGAGGCTTTAGTACAACAAAAAATCAGAAGGTGGATAGTTATTAATTACAGACTCTTTCATTCGGGTTATTTTCATGTGAAAAATAGTTTGGGCATCCTTTAAAGAAAAGAAAAAGTCCACTTCATCTGTATGCCTGCCAGTCAGCCAGTGAAATGAAAATCCACACATTCAGACACACATTATCTACAAATGGGGAAGACTTAGAACCTGACCCTTTTCAGAAGTGGTCCATCTTCCAAAATACCTCCAAAAGGAGAGTGAAGATTCACTCAGGACGTCACAAGAGATCCACAGACAACACCGAAGGAACTGCAGGCCTCTCTCACTTCTCTTACTTTAATTAAGTTCTGTGTTAATGGCTCCAATTTTTTAATGACACTGGGCAAAAACAGCATCCAGTGGAGGGTGGGGAGGCGTATGTTTCTGTTAGCCAAGAAGTATGGTGGCTTACAGGGTTAAACACACTTCAACAAGAGAAAAGACGTGTTTAAAAAAAAAGAAGATCATTCACACGCGAATAATGATTTCTCAACTGTAGGTCCAATTAAGTCCAAATGATGGTGCAGATTAATGGACTGGAGGAGATCTATCTTTCATTCATCGTGTTTTACATTGGTAGTTTTTATTTTACTCACTAGGGAGAACTTTTTATAGAAAACATTGTTTTATAGACATAACTTCCTAATTGTCGGTCCAATTTAGTACAAAGTCCGTACGTATGAATCAACTGAAGGATATATCTATCTGAAATATATACATATGTAATATTTTACTCTACAAGTTCACATTTTACTCACTAGGCAGCGCTTTTTTACGAAAAACACTGTTTTCCAGAAAAACGTCAAACACTGTTTCATGGATCATTTTCAAACTTTATACTCCCTCAGACTTTAACACGAGGAAGAACTGGAGTGATTTTGGGAAAGGTCGGTAGTATATTTTTGACACCTGGGGGGCTTTATCTCGACCATAACTTCTCAACCGTGGGTCCAATTTACACCAAATATTTTTGATATGAAATATAAACCTATCCAGTTTATATTTCATATCAAATGTTTTTTTAGGTCGAAGCCATCAAATTGTCAGATATTTTGAGAAAAAGCTAAAAATAAATAATAAGTATGTATTCATATATTGTATTCTACAAATCCTAGATTTTGTCTTCCTATAAATTGAGTCAAAATGATTCATCTGAATTATGCAGTATAATAATAATAATAATAATAATAATGTATACCATTTACCATAGTATGCTGTACACACTTAATCTAAACCAGTGAGCCTAAATATAATAAACGATGACCTGAAGTGGAACTTTACCAGTGCTTGTATATATATTAATGGATTAACAACAAGCCATTCTCACATGTGTGTTTAGACATGGGTGTTTACATATGTACTGTATGTGCACCGAAGGTGTTTACATATGTACTGTATGTGCACCGAAGGTGTTCACACAGGTAGCTGTGTGTTCTGCTGTGGTACGGGGACATGTTGTCCATATGTACATACAGCATATGTCAGTTGAAACAGGGCAATCTTTTTTTTTTTTTATCATTTTAACTGTCAGTTCATTATTCTTAAGGACAATAAAGTAAAATAAGTGAGTTGAAGTTCAAAAACAAATGGCTCATGCCTGAAGACGATGATAAGCCCACCTCCGAAGGCTAAAAAAAAATAAAGCAATACTTTTGGAAATGTCAAAGTTTAACCCCGAGCTAATGACTTTGTGTGTTCTTCTTTGTCATGTAGATAATTGAGGTATTATACATCCTTTTTGCCTTGTTACATAAAATCATCATCATCATCCTCATCATCATCAAAACTTGTATTTTGTGTTAGGTTGCCTTTGTTTTAGATTGCATTTTGTTTGAAAATCTGACACAGTTTAGTGTGAGATACATACAAAATAAGAAGAAATCAGGGAGCCTTCCAATACTTTTTCACAGCGCTGTATTGTCCATAGTCAGCATCTCATTTCTGACATGCAATTAAACCACATACCTAACCTGAAGGGCGTTCCTACTTTGCTGTTCAAGCAGAACCGAGAACAGAACGCAGTCTCTCCACCAACTTATTAGTCACCCGTCTCCTGCCAATTTCTGCACTATAGAAAGTTGTCTTCATGTATGAAATGTCCATCATGTGGCAAATGTGACAGCCACTTTCAAAATGATTGACAGCACAAAATGTGGAGAAATTAGAAATCAGATTGAAGGACAGAAGTTAAATTAAGTCATTTTTTCTAAATGGCTTTTAAACTTCAGAGAATGACATTTTGGGGAACATATATATATTTAAATAGCTATAGAAATGTATATATATATATATATATTCATTTATCACATATATTAGTTAGATTTTTGCCCAAACTATCCGAATAGGACTGCAACTTTAGGTGAAGGGTATATGCAGATGCATTTGATGATAATAATCAGTCAGTCCGGTCAGAACAAGAATTCTAATTTGTCTTCTGTCATATCACTTGAGCCGCAACTATGAGCTTTCTTTTAACTCTCTAAAAATGATCACACCCTAATATTTCACCTTGAAATAAAACTAAATTGACCATTCATATCCGTGAAAATGAAATGCCTTATTATGCTTTTTCAGACATAATAAATAATCTGAAAATAGGCTGCAGCTGCGTGCAGAGAGAGAATTGGGCATGCACATCTCTCCTTTCTCCATTTTCTTAAACTCCACAGCCCTCTGACTTAAATTTCTACTTGGGGTAAGAAGCAAATCCCATTTACTTATCAAATCTTGCTCAAACTAGATAAATTGCATTGTTATCGGAAAACCCGCTCACATCAAAGGGATGAGAGAAGAGGGAGTTCCGCTGTGAATCTATCAACGGAAATTAATTACCCTTCGTAAATGAAATGAGCACACTAGGGGCTTCTCTACGTCAGATCAATGGAGCAATCTAAAAGAGTTTATGAGTAAGAGAAGAAGAGTGTAAGTGAGTGTGTGTGTGTCTGTATATCTTTGTTGTGTACTGTATGTGTGCAGGTGTGTATGTGTATTTGTTGTGTATTTGTTGTGTATGTGTGTGTCTGTGTGTGTGTGTTTACGTGTGTATTTGTGTATGTACGTGTGTGTGTGTGTGTGTGTGTGTACGTGTGTGTCTGTATATCTTTGTTGTGTACTGTATGTGTGCGGGTGTGTATGTGTATTTGTTGTGTGTGTGTGTGTGTGTGTGTGTATATCTGTGTTTGCGTGCGTGTATATCTGTGTTTGTATTTGAATATGTGTATGTATGTTTTGTGTATGTGTGTGTCATTGTGTGTGTTGTGTGCGTGTGTTTGTGTGTGAGTGTATTTGTGTGCGTGTTTGTGTATATATGTCTGTGTGTTGTGTGTGTGTGTGTGTGTTTGTGTGTTTGTCTGTTTGTCTGTTTGTGTTTTAGTGTATGTGTGTGCGTCTTTGTGTATATGTGTCTGTGTGTTGTGTGTGTGTGTGTGTGCGTGTGTGTTTGTGTATATGTGTCTGTGTGTTGTGTGTGTGTGTCGTTGTGTGTGTTGTGTGTGTGTGTTTGTGTGTCTGTGTGTGTCTATGTGTGCCCACAGACAAGTATCTACATGACTGTGTGTGGAGTGTCTGAGTCAGTACTCATGGCTGATTCTTTGTACATTTTGTACGTTTCTGTTTAGAATCTCTGGTTCGATCATAATCATAGTTCATGCATATGATCCAAAATCTGAAGATTTCTTCCCTGTCCCACCCTTCCAATCAGTTTCATGATAGTTGGTCCTTCAAACAGTTTATGTGTTTCTGAAGAAACAATAATGTGTAACAGAACATGAAACCACATCCCTGACAGTCCGTTTATATTTCTATTATAGTCAATAAAGATTTTAATATTCTCAGATCGGAAGTGAAGAAAATATTTGGTGAAGAAAATATTCTTTTGTTTGTTTTTTTTAGAAACGTATATACATATATACACAAGTTAAATGCATAGAATGTTGAGAATTATATAAATAGTTGCTGTACCACAAGTAATTAATCCAAATGTAAACGAAAGCTGCCAATTACTGTCAAGACTGGCAATGCCCAATTAATGCTGTCAATGGAAGGGATTATATTATGAAATGTTGTGTGAGTATTGGAAGACGGATGATTGCATTCCTGAGTGTGTAGGTGCATCAATAAAACGATGAATCCTGACATTATAGCAAACACTGGTAGAAAACAAGGGAATTGGACAGTGGGTTCCATCTGTGGCTCTTATAAAACAATGAGAACTGATCAAATGTGTCAGTCACCGATGTAAGCCTGGGATGAGGATACTGAGCACCAGTCAATTACAGAGTTCTATTACAAATCCCCAAAAAGGTCCCAGCTGTCTTTTCTCTGCATCATTATCAGCTAAATTAGCTGTCCTTTAGCTATTCCTGGGTTCGCTCAGATTATTGTTACCCACTAGCACCGCTATTGGAAATGAGTTTGTGTTCTGCACACACATCATGTTTGAGGGCAGTTACGTTCACTCAATGCACCGGCTCGAATCTTGATGTCAGTCACAAAGTATTTGAGATACTTAGACGTGCAAATCATTTCCCTCCATGATGAGACAGAGACAACGACGCTTTGTGCATCTGAAGTCACATATTTTCAAAATAACAGTTTTTGGGCTTATAAAAACGTTAAATTACAAATTAAAAAACTGTATATAGATATACAAAATGTATATATATATATATATACATATATTTTGTGAGTTTGAAAAAAAAAAAAGGTAAATATTTGTTGATTCCAATACCGTAAGCTATCCTAATTTCTGTTTTATTGAATTGTGCTGAAAAAAGGACTTAAAACTTTCCTTTTTAGCAGAACCTATAACTTTTAATTAACATTGCGGCTTTTTTGCTCATATTTTTATATAATTAATATATTTTTTTTAATGATGCCTTTATCTACTAACACCTTGTAGCACTTGGAGATTTGGTCCAAATGTGAAGTGCGTTATAAATAAAATGTACTATTATTATTATGATTATTATTATGATTATGATTATGATTATTATTATTATTATTATTATTATTATTATTATTATTATTATTATCTTGGGCTACAATAGACCCACTATAAAATTGGTTAGGATCCAGAGAGGGGTGGATCTATATGGCAATAAAGGAGATATGTGCTCTACTGAATGCCATTCTGTTATTTCAATATTTTTTTAAGTCACACATAAACTACATAAAACATTTTCACAAGGCATTAAGGAGGGATGGTGCATTGGTCAGGCACGTTAACCCAACTTAGAAAGCATGTGTTATCCTAGTTGTGTTGGGATATATAAGGCAGCAAGTGAATATTTTGTCCTTGAAGTTGATGAGTTAGATCGAGGAAAATGGGAAAAAATAAGGATCTTAGTGACTCTGACAAGCACCAAATTGTTCTGTCCAGACGACTGGGGCAAAGCATCTCTGAATCTGTAGATCTTAGTGGGGTTTTCTGTCTGCAGTGACTAGTACCTATCAAAGCGGTCTAAGGAAAGACAAATAGTGAACTGGTGACAGGGTCATGGGTTCATTGATGGGTGTGGGAAGTTAAGGCTAGCATTTGATTTCCGATCCCACGAGGAACTACTGTCCACAAATTTTGTATGGTGCCAGAACATGCTGCTTAATGTCTCTACTTTCTCATCACATCCTTCAACATCTGGTTGTTGTTGGGGGGGCCTTCTTTTCCTGAACAGCACGAAAGAACTTTTAACGTGGTAACTCGTAAGGTAGAATGTTACTTTTCAAAAGTAACATTCTCAGGACAACATACAGGATAAACAGGTAAGTAATTTTACCCAGCAACATCAAACTGTGCACAAGGTAGACGACCAGAAACACAAACACACCTAACACCAATACTGAAACACGCTACAGTGTTGACAGGGCATTTAATGGATGTTCCCACCATGTCTAACAATGGCACACACACACGCAACCACTCACACAC
This sequence comes from Lophius piscatorius, assembly GCA_009660295.1. Classification (NCBI taxonomy): domain Eukaryota; kingdom Metazoa; phylum Chordata; class Actinopteri; order Lophiiformes; family Lophiidae; genus Lophius; species Lophius piscatorius. The sequence goes on from VRLP01000282.1 coordinate 204,381, forward strand.
ACACACACTCACACTATCACACACACACTTAGATGTGCTCACCATAGTATTGAAGGCTTGGTGCATCTGCTGTTGCTGCAGGAGAAGCCCACAGGTCACACACTCTCCCTGGCAGTCACTGCATCCAGAGGTGAAGAGACATGCCAGCAGCACCACCAGGTACCAGAGAGGAATCTTCATGGCTCAGCACAACCAGGCAGGAAGGGGCAAATAACGGCCCAGCAGGAAGAAATGTCGGACACACGGGTTAACAGCTGAAGGAGCAAGGAAGGAAAGCCTAAATCTGGGTCCAGCCTACAGAGAGAAAGCAAACAGAATGACATGAACATTCTCTCATTTTCCATTTTATACGGAATCATTTCTGGGTTTCGGCAGTCAAACAAAGTGTTGCTGGTGGGAGTGTGTTAAGACAATAACACAAAGCGGACAACGTGGGTGGGATGGAGAGAGCACCACCGGAGGAAATACATGAGAAAATGGGTTTTTTTTTCCTATGAAAAGCTGCAACTACAGGCCGGAGGGGTGGATCACTAATGGATATTATAGCCTGAAGTGGAGTGGATTGGACCTGTGCCTGAAGAGATCGTCATGGCCCATGTCCTGTAAGAATAAAAAACATTTCTGCAGAGGAATAAAGATGCGCTGAGTTTTAATAATATCAGAGAACATTAGTATCAATGTTGGAATAAAGAAAATCAGTTCTAAATTCAAATTTCACTTGAGGTGAAAAGATGTTTTAACTCCTTTATTTTATAAAATATATCAAAAAAAGATGTCCAAGTGACCTTGTTAAAAATACACTGAAAAAAAATATATTGACCCCAAGTCTTTGGTATGTGTTTCAATCTGGCTTATTTAATCGATTTTAATACTTGCTTGATTAATACATATCTTTTAAAATAATTTTTTTTAAATGTATTTTCCTTGTTTAAAGCAAGATAATTTATCTCAATAAAAGTAACAAGAAAAAAAAGGTCCAATTTAATTTCCGCAGATATTTTTGATTATGCGAGGCAGACACTCGGCAACTTTGTTCTTTTTTCAAGCTTGGCAGCATGATTGACAGGAGTGCTGGCTAGAACTGTCACCTCTCAGAAAGACTATGTTTGGTTTCAAATCCCAACCGGAGACCGTTCTGTGTGGGCTTTGTTTGTTCTCCCTGTTTTTTAGTGGGTTCTGTTCAGTTACTGCAGCTTTCTCCTACAGTCCAAATTCATTGATTCTAATTTAAATGAGAATCTAGTGAAAAAATATGCATATATGGATTTTGATAGATGTATCTTGTGCTGACATGATAAAATTAAGTAAATTCAACAAAACGTGTTTTGGAGTCGGATCTTGCAGGATCGTGGAGTCTCTCCCTCCAGCTGCAAATGTGTGGACCAGGTGCAAAGATCCGCATCTATTCCATCACAACACAATAGCATCCAATGACACAGAGATTAAAAAGAAAAGCAGTCTCTCCAAACAACATAGATTACTTCTGCCCATAGAGTGCTCTTTCATTACTTTCATGAGGAATAGTTCCCAGTCGAGGTTTAGATCTGCACCGTGAAGGTTTTCTTTTTTGTGAGCTTCTCCCTGATGTATGTGTGTAAGGTCACACATGGGTTTTTAAAGGCACACTGGTGATGGGGGGCATTAGGGGCAAAAAATAAATAGAATGGGTATGCGTTAACACAGGGGGGCATCGACGTGCAGAAAGTGGTGATGCATTGACGGTGAAGGTGTTAGAAACCGTCATTAAGATTAGAATAGTTTAATGTGTGGTATGATTCCTAAACAACTGAAATAAAAACACACAAGGTTTATAAGTGTCTGAACTCTTTAGAGACACCATGTATTCAGGAATGTCCTACTACGTAGGACAGACACCAGGGCCACCTATGGTGATGTTGTCCACTGGAAAGAAAGCCCACAGCACCTTAATAATAATCTTTCCTTCATGTATCACATATTCGCACACACCCCCCCCTCTGTGAAGCACCCGGGGTTGTTGCTCTCGGTCCAATGGCATGTCACGTCAGGGGCTGAGCTAGAACCCAGGTCTCCCGGCTTGATGGAGGACTGCTCTACCCACCGAGCTAAAGCCGGCCCTTATCATCGTTGATCCGTTGGAAGGTCACCCAAGTGGGTTCATTATCATGCAACTTTCCAGTTCTACATCAACAGTGATCAGTGAATTATTTTCATCAACATACTTTCATCAACTTTCTCTCGTCTTTGTCTAGGACACTTCATTTTAACTATAAAATCGTAGGAACGTTCCAGGAAACAATTACGTCATCCGTAGCTGCTACATTAACAAACGATTCATTTTACTCGTGAGTATTTCAGGGAGTGCTCAGCTGTTCTGCTGAATATCAATATAAAGATTTATATCTGCTGTCTCCTGTTTTAAGGCAATTCAGCGTTGCATTTGATCTGACTGATTTATTTTATTGTTCAATCCAAAATTATTTTTTGGGTTAAATTTTGCTAGATTTGAGATCTTTTTTTGATTCTTCTTCTTCATCATCATCTGTTTCTATTCTAACATTCTTCTACCAATATTTATTATATATCCACTATCACTCCTTCCCAAGTATCCAGGTTGGTATCTCTGACCTGGGCTGTTCCCCTGATGTTCTCATTTCTAATCCTGTCCTTCCTCGTCACTCCCAAAGATCATCTTAATACTACTTATTCCACACCTCCGGCGCTGCCTACAGTCTTTCAGTCGCTGCCACTGTCTCTAAAACCATACAGCAGCGCCTGTCTCACTTCCATTCCGTAGACCTTTTCCTTCACTCTTGCTCCAACTCGTCTACATCGGAATGCAGTCCACATGTCGAAGTCTCCTTGAACAAGATACTGAAACCCAAGTTGCTTCCATGTCTGTTCCATTGGTGTGTGTGTATGATGGCGTGAATGGTGACCCCTCCCTGATGAGCAGGTGGCGCCTTCATGTCAACCTCTATCATCACTGTATGAATGTTTGTGTGAATGGGTGAATGCTGACTCGTGTTGTAAAAGTGCCTAGAGTAGTCCAGCAGACTAGAAAAGTGCTATATAAGCACAATCCATTTATCATTTATATAACTGCTGACACTCTTCTCCACCCACTCCACCCTGGCCGCACTCACTCCTTCACCTCTTTTCTACACTCCCTGTTGCTCTTAACAGTTTCTTTCTTGGCCTGTGTACTCTAACACGCTCATAGGCACGTTCATCCTCACACCTCCAATGTCTATCATCATCTTCATCATTCTGTCCAACACTCTACACCACCAGAACACTCTTTGTCGCGTCAACATTTACAGTTCCTACTCTCACCACCACACTCCTTCCTTTCCCTGATGTTTCGCTGTCTCATGGCACATTTACCCTCTCAATCTTCTTCTTCTTCGAGCGACAGCAGCATATTCTCTGCAGACACCCCGCTGGCTAGCAGTGCCAGCGCCAGCGGCAGTTATTGTTTACCCGGGTATCAAATGATCCAGTTAGTGAATTAGTTTTATATTCCGCATGTTTATTTGGCATAGATGTTACATGCCTTTCCACACACAACCCTTTTTTTTTTTCACGTTTTAATTATTATAATAATAAAAACAAAATACAGATGTGTGTCATGGTTGTGGAATTGTTTTTGTTTCACTTTGTTTTGAATGGCCATGGCTTTAATTTCCATTATTCTTTCTTGATTTAATTTGTAGCTAATTCCTCATGGTTCTGTTGTTGACCGTATATTATTTTTTAAGGTTTTCTTTCATGTTTTCTTTTGAAGGTTTAGTTCTGTGTCTATTTTCAGTTACATTTCCCTCCCCTGTCTTCTGGTTCCCCTGTCATGTTTCTTGCTCTATCATTGGTTAAAGTTCTATTTGTTTCTCGGTGCTAGTGTCTCCTCCCTGATTGTTTGAATCCTCTCATCTGTTTCCCATCTATGTTTGCTACTGAGTGTATTTAAGTTTGTATCTCTCTGTGCTCCTTTTTCAGTTCGATGCGTGTTTCTTCCCTGTTCCTTGACCTCTCGTGTCTCAAATCGCTGCAGAAGTTAAAAACCATGCCTTGTATTTTGGCCTTGAGTTTTGTTCTATGTTTTTTTTTTTTATACATTAATTTAGTTTTTTTGTTGAATTTTGGGTAATTAAATCCCTATCACTATTATCCTCTTTCCTCCTGTTGACGGCATTTTGGGTCGTTTTATGAACTACTCATAACAAGATGTAGACGGAAGCTTTGACATTGTTTGGACGGTTTTAGGATCATTTCATCCACATACTGAAAAGAAAAGTATGGTGGATAAGAATATGAAGGTTCCCCATACTTGCAAAAGAAATATTCATAAACAGAACTGTTTAACAGTTTTTGGTGGCTAGGTTTAAATAAAAAAGGATGCTTTTGAGTGCAATTCCATTGTCTTGTGGCTTTTGCGGATCGTTTTTCTTATTGGGTTATCTTGTGGCAACATAGGCCTAAAATTCAAAAGATCAAATTTTAAACTGCAAATTTTAAACTACTTCCCTGCATACAATGGCGAAGACGGTTAACAATGTTAAAAAAAGATACAAGATAGAATAAGTTTCAAGACTACGCTTGGAAAAGTAATCGCACGTTAGACGCTAAAGGGAAACAAGCTACATTCTCAAATATCGATCAGAGTATAGAATGAAATTTTTCTAAAAATAGGCCTAAATTGAAACAACTTAAATAATGATAAAAAAATGTGCTCTGACAAAACAATTATGTGACATGAAAGAGGACAAATGGTTTGTTGACCCTCTCAAGCCGCTGTGGGATATTGAACATGCTTTCAGAGGTTTGATGTGTTTGATGTGTTTCCTGTGGGAGTGTCACAGCTATGACTGAGAACACACTCCCACAGGAAAGACATCATATTGATGAGCGTGAATGGAGTCTGCCAGTACAGAGCTTTATTGATGGGTGCATTCAAGTAAAATAAATAAGTAAAAACCAACCCACCGTGACCATGTAACACATTACCACTCATAGTCAATAGTATATTAAACGGGTCGCATGTGACTGCGGCCCATTTACAAAAATATAAATGGCTTTATGGGAAATCATTAGAGGGACCTGTTGTTTGCCTTGCTGATGGTTTGTGCAATGGTCATTTGCAAACCTGCTGACTAACCCCATTTCATATTATGTTCTCCCTTAAGTGGCCCTTGCTAAGTAAGTTGAAAAAATGAGTGGACCAACACAGTACAAATCAGGGCAACAGACCTCAGCTTCACAGAAATGCGGCTTTCACACATCGATAATAATATAATATTGATAATAGTGTATTAATAAGAGTGGATTGATAGTCACTGTGAGCCTATTTGTGAACATCTTAATGAAACATTCAAGTTGTGTTAAAACCATTATTATTATGTGATGGGCACCTTTAGATTTGCCTCCACATACTTGGAGGCTCATGAAAGAATGTTAGGATTTATTTATTTCATTCTTTATAGGTAGCCTCATTTGAGATCTTTTCTTTTTTTCAAAAGAGACCTGTGTTCAGAAAATATACAAATTTAAACTTAAACATTTAAACTCAGCCATAACACCATAACTAGTACCTACCAAAGTGGTCTAAGGACAGACAATTAGTGAACTGATGTCAAGGTAATGGGTGTGAAAGGATCCTTGATGTGCTTTGGGAATGAATGCGGGTCTTTGCTGTTCGAATGCAGAGAAGAACTACTGTACCCCAAATTGGCATAAAAGTTGATCATGGTTTGATAGAAGTGTCATGCTAGCAAGAAGGTCATCTGATCCGTGGATGGCAGGTGTCTCTCTTACCTGGGGTAGCAGTGGCACCACTACCCAAAATTTTTAGTCACCACGTAATGCATATAGATAGGATGTTCGAGACAAGTTTAAACCTGTAAGGACATGCAGGTAACAGTGGACAGCAAGTAAAAAGCAAAAAAAGCAAAAACAACAGCAAAATGTAGAAGAAAACAAAGTGAAGAAAGAAAAGAATCCAGAAAGAAATCTGTTTTTCCTCCCTTCTTCCCAGTTTTATGCTTGTATTTACATTTCTACTTGTGTTTGTGGCATTAAGTCACCACCAGAGGAATGGAGATGTACATTCTTGAGTATATTTTATTGAATTATTTTAGATTTTGTTCAAGTTTATTGTTGTTCCATTGTATGTTATTTTAATTATGTGCATATTATACCGTGTGTGTACCGATGTGTTTTCTATGTACCTATGTTATTATTTCTAGACACAAGGGATTCTCCTTGTGGATGTAAATGACTTATTCCATTTGTTGAAATATGATGTGGATCATCAGTGGTGGCAGAGGGGAACCCTCCCGGCCCCAGAGGGCTTCAGAGAAGGCCAGACTTATCAGAATTTCAAATGTCATAATTGTTTGTTTAATTGAATAATTATTATCTTTTGACATTTTTTTTCAGGTTACTGACCTGAAAACATCAAAAAAAAAAGTATCCAATCAGATATTTGGGATTGTTGTTGCTCGACAGAGAAAAAGCTAGAGCTTCATCACTGATTGACTGGAGCTTCATCACCATGTTTTTTGAGAAAGGTACAGGTGAATTATCTAATCACATTTTGATTTATAGAAGCGGGGTCAAAAAAAACTTCACCCTAGGCCTTCACTATGGCCAAAGCTAACTTACTTGTAATCAAACAGTACGTAGGTTTGGGCGGGTTCATAAGGTAGCCTCTTCCTCATTTGAATCGTCTGTTCCTGTCAAGTGATCATTTTCAACAAATTAAAATGTATTGGTGAAATAGGACCTCCAGGCCAACTCAGGTGTCCTCTAAAACCGTGTTATTGAACTATTTTCTTTAAAGACAAAAGGGAAGACGGACATCGACTACGGATGAGTAACAGCTTTGGTGAGCTTCATTTTTAAGTATCTTAAGTGTCTGTTAATGACTGCTTGATTTTGGTGGTTGCTGCTATAGTGGTGGGGATGATGTCCTGATTCATTCATGGATGTTGATGCCAGCAGCTAGACTGGAGTCTGTGAGAAAAAGCTGCTGAATCCTACTTTTCATATTTTACACTAGCAGAGTATATTTTACTCACTAGGGGGAGCCTCTTTTTTAACGAAGAAAAAAAAGTTTTCCGGAAATAACTCCAAAAAATATATCGTGGAACATTTTAAATTTCATATCTAAGTAGACTGGGGGAGGGGTGCGAGGAAACAGTGGGGTTGATTTTGAGAAGGCTGGTTCTAAAGTCCTGACACTATGGGGATTTTTATGGCCTTTATTCTTTATTTTTGTCATCACACTTTTTACTGTCACTTTATTAGGCTACTGAGACCCGAGTACAGATTTTGTTCACTTCAGGTGGAAGTGTGTTTTTGAAGGACAGTCAATGAACCTTGAATCTGGGATCTTATGCACAAACGTAACCTAACCCTAGATGTTTTTTTTCCCCTATACAAAGAAAAGAATACTTACTTAAGTACAACTTGGTTGTAACAGAAGCAAATCTTTTAAGTGGCTTATTAGTTTTAGTTCAGTTGTTCTTGGTAATTTCCCCTTCTTATTAAAACTGATTTTTTTTTTAGGGTTCTGTACTTAATCACTGTAAGTATTAATACCAGCTTTAATGACTTGCACTTAAAAAACGGTTTCTCCAAGAAGATTTTCTTGGGTTGAGAACCTCTTTTTCCATGATTGTTCACATTGTAGTCTTAAAGATGGTACAATGAACAACTAACACGGCTGAACATGACTGCTTTTGGTCAATCCATGTGCACAAGGATCGTTCTCAGAACATTGTCATGTGGATGTTTTGGAATTTACAAAAACAAAATTCTGATCTTGGAAAAACGGCGACGGATTTTTAAATCCTTCTGTATGTTTTTCTTCTTGTTTTGTCGAGAATCCAAACCACACCATGGTTCAGTTTAATCCAGTACGAGACCACATATTTGGTCAGCACCAAACTGAAGAGTGCTGATGAAAAAAGGTTAACATGAAAGCTCCCTAAAAGGAAAGATAAGACGGCCTCCAGTTCTCCTCTGTGATCACGAACTTCTTGAAAGTCGGAAACTGGAGCACACCTTTAATTGATTGATTTTTTTTTTCTATCTACAGATCAAGGCGGGTAAGAGGATATTATATTCACCTCTGATGACCTTTAATGAAATTAAGTCAAGTAGTGCAGAGCAGAATTCCGTTAATGAAAATAAGAGGCTCTTATCTAACATTGGAAGATTGCCAATTGTTTGAGTACAGCACTCACAGAAAAAACTTCCTTCAATGGAAACACTGTGAAGTGACTGAAAAGCCACCCTATGTGAGTTTAGAAAGAGTTACAGCTATTTTTCACTAACGTCAAATTGCGTCTTATTACATCTGACAATTAGAGCCATGTTACCAAACACTTCATTCTCTGTTCAGTCTTCTATCCCGATGTTGATCTTCGTCTTGACATTTTCACCACTCTTGCCAATTTATTAACATCCCTTTCATATGGTGTCTCACAAAACAGAGAAGCTGCGAAAGCCACAACACATTCAGAAAAACGATCTGCAAAAGCCACAAAACAACGGAAGTAACGATGGACCCTGAAAAATGATGCATCCCCGGACGTGCTTATTTATTACTTTATTTAGTATTTAGTGAATAAAAACGATATAATACACAAACTTCCGGGTCATGCAGTCATGTGACTAAGAATAAACCTTTAATCAACGTTGCTAAAACAACAAATAAAGTGAATACTGACCATAACATGGACAGTACCCAAAGTTACAGTAGTTGTCGTTGTGTACATGTTGCCACGGCGACAGCTGAAGTGAGTATGCCCGATGGTGGTTAAGAGTTTTCGTCAGCAGATATAAGACACCTTGTTTACTCTAGCTTTGGGTACTAAGCATGTTCGGGCCATTATTACGTTTTTTTGTTGTTGTTGTTTTTGTGATGTTGATTAAAGTTTTACTCTAAGTCACATGACTGCATAAACAGAAAGTTGAGTAAAGCTATTACAGGTAATCAAAATATGATGACAAGTTAATATCTGTTTTATTCACTAAATGAAGAAGTATAAAAGCGTGTCCAGAGATGCTTCACTTTTAAGAAAAATGATATAATGTGTTTCTTGTGGCTTTTGCAGCTTGCGTGTGTTGCGAAATTGAAGAAGGTCTTTTCTTAATTTGCAGCATGCGCATGTTTTCAAATTGATGTTTGCAGTGTGTTTGCCCCTGTCGACCACCGTAGCCTCAACCATCTTTAACATTTAATTTGTTTAATTCATGGCAGTCACTTGGGTTTATGGTGGGGATATCTGATGGGTAACATTATGATAAATGGCAAAAGAGGGTCCCAGGGCAGCAAGGCAGCACAATACCTCAAAAAGCCCTGAGAACTCATTAAAGGAGATTTCATTCCAAAATGCATCTTCATCATTCGCAAATACAAACAACCTTTTCCATTTAAATGAGCAGCGGCATAAAAGCAAGCAGAAAATGGAATCGAGCAAAGAGCCTGATGTCCTCCTACTTTTAGATGAGTCGCTCCATTTTGTATAAGTGAATGCTTTTATCCAGTTCTTTCCATGACAAATAGACTGGTTTGTGGTTCCATTAGAGTTAACTAAGGCCCTGAAATTGTTTTCAATACAAAATGTTTTTCTTTTCAAACAGCGAGAACTAATAAAAGGACCACCAGTCCCATGCCTTCTCATTTGGCTTTGTTTTCTGACTACATTACTCATTCTGCATCATATAAGAGCAGATAGAAATCTTGTTCACTCTCACTTCAGAACAACATTTTGTCATTTTATCCTTGAATGAAGAAATGTGCATGCTCATGAGGGTGTACAAGATGTGCATTCCAGTTTGTATACAGGAGGGTATTGACCGTCTTTGCATCATTGCACCCAGAGAATGACTCGCACCATGTTTGAGTTGGGAAATGCTTTGTTTCTGAAACAAAACTTAAAATTAGAAGATTAAATACAGATAATAAACTAAGAAAAATATGTATAATGTTTGAAGGACTTTTCCACATACGTCTTTTGTAAAGTATCCCACTAGAAATAGCTCTTTGTACGTTGTGTAAGTTATCACTTCCTACTTCTGTAATAAAGTTAACGAAGCAAAACAATATGTTCGTCAGTAGCCAACAGAATGCTTGCGCTTACTTCAGAGTTACTGGGTAAACCTTAAATTACGGTGGCTGAGAGGGACAAACACACTGCAACGTAAGTAAACATATGCAAATAGACAAAACAAGCAAATAAAACTTCATCAAATTGACAACATAAGTGCCCTGCGAAAACCAAAACACGTTAAAAAGAAACGATCTGCAAAACCCACAGCACAACGGAATTGTTTATGAGGGACACTTAAAAGATACGCGCCGCCGCACAAGCTTTTTTTTAATGCTTCATTTAGTGAATGAAACAGATATAACACACAAACATTTGATGCTATTTTTATCTACCACGGCAGCGTCGCTCAACCCCGGGTCATGTGACCCAGAATAAAATGTTAAACAACATCATGAAACCAACAAATTTGCTTTGCTTTTGTTTTTACCTGTTCTCTTAAGTTGCTGTGCGTTTCCCCCGTCGGCCACCGTATTAAATGTTTAACTTTAACTTAATAATATTAGTTTAATTTCAACTTTAGTCATCTTCTGAGAAAAAGTTAGTAAGTTCTTTACAGTGAGATAAACAATAATTTGGATGAAAAAAGGTTAAAAGTATGTAAAATATTTACAAATACAGTTGATTTAAGAGAAGCCGTATGATAAAAGTGAGTGAGAGGAGATTCAAAGGAGGACACGGAGTTTGATTACCTTAGATTATTCAGGGGGGTCCAGACGGACAAAAGCCCTTTTAGCTCTGGTGACGAGTCAAAAATAATTTAGGAACTAGTGGTGGAGCCCTGCCGGTGGATTACATGCAGCTATTCGGCTCATAAGGACTTAGCAGATCACAGATATAGGCAGAAGCCAGACAATCGGCGGCTTAAAAAAACAATAAGTAAGAACTTAAAGAAAATTCTAAAACACACAGGCAGTAAGTAAAGGACGGCGAGGATCACTGTGATGTGGAAACTTCTCTTAGGTTAAAAGCCTAGAAGAAGCATTTTGTGCCGACTCCAACTCTTGTCGAAGGAATTGGAAGGAATTGTCGAAGGACAATTCTGAGTCAGAACTCGAACCCTGCTTGCATGGAACTCCTTTTGAATATGAGTGGAAGAGGAACCTTGACTACAGGTGAGAGAGCAGAAACTGTTCTAGAGAGTTTGCATACATACACAGTATTTCTCATCTAATGTTGTATCAACTCTCCTCAATCAAGCGGAATGAGATGCTCAGTATCAGCGGCTGAGTCTCCTTCATCTGAGTTGTTCTGACCAACAAAAATCCTTCATTCCCTGGATACCTCTATATGAAACCATTGTAGAAATGTTTTTAAAAAGTAATGTCAAAATGGAATGACAAAGAATGGCCTTGCTTTTCAGTAAAACAAAAGAATTAGATTCATATCCCCTCCGAGTCCTGGTACCTTCTGCCAACATGTAAATGGATTAGGAAGAGATGTACCACCATGTACAATGTTGTAAATAGAAGGGTATTACTAAAGCTATCAGTGACATAAATTAGCATTAGCGGATTTATTTTAGGGTAGTGAGGGGGGCCGAGGTGTCATGAATGTGAGCAGGGAGAAGAAAAGCTGCATGTTCATCTCTGACAAAGCTTTCACTCACTCCATCTCATCCATTAGTCGTCTGCACAAAACTGAAAAACACAAAGGAGTCTGCTAATGGATAGATAACCTAAAGGTCGCTCTCCTTCTGTTTCCTTCTTGCTCCCAATTCGCATCCACTTCGCGTTTCCTTTTACACCTTCCTCGGCTCACACTCCTCTTCTTCCCCCATTCATCTCCCAGTGTTTCTCCATCTCCATTTCAACATCGGTGAATTACAGCCACAGTCTTTTATCTTTAATGACACATCGAGTAGGTTTCCAGTCTCTTCCAGTGCTGTGTTCATAAAACTCCTCTAACTTAAAAACAACCTGAAACGAGGGGCTTCTGAAGATGGATGGAATGAAGATAGGATCGCTTCATATGAGGGAAAATGATTTAAATTCCTGCTATATTAATACACCACACATGTGATTAATGGAACATGATTAAATCTTTAGAATATAAGGAGTGTATTTTGTCTCCCTACACCTTGAAGTGTGTGTTGATTTGGCACCTTGTGATAATAAAGTGCAGTTTAGTGTGTAAATGGAGAGTAGAAAGGGGAAAAAGACAAGCTTCATAATTTCGATTCAAAATTCACTTTCCGCAAACATATTCATGAATTTTTCGGTTCAGAGACTATGAAATTAATATAGTTCTGGTTTTGCAGGTGCAGGCTTAAAGAAAAGAGGTTTTTCTCACTTTGTTTTACTACAGTGGAGGTAATTGTATTTATGGATCTCATTTTAAAAGTAGATAAGAGAAGTTGCACGAGAAACCGTGATACTGAAAACTATGGAAACCAAAATCTGTAGGTTAACCAAAGCAATAGGGAGATACTTCGGTTCTTCTTACGATTTTTGTAGTCATTTTCCAATGGTTAGAAAGCAAAAAAAAAAGTGCCATTGACTTCCATTGTTCTGGGGTGAAGGGAGAAATGACAGGAGACATCTCAAACCCCTCGAAGTATGTGCATGCCTACAAACCCCTACAGGTCAATTCAAAAATGTTGTGTATTGTTGCTTTACATAGATTGATGGAAGGTTCCTCTCATCTCTGCATTACGGCAAATCGGACATTATGCTAAAGAAACTTATTACAGGAATTTTTCAAATTGCAGAGAAGTTGGAGATTTATCCAAAGAGGGTCAGAAAGAGAAATCACTTAGACACAAACTAAATCCCTCTTCTGACGGGACTGCAGACCTGGAGGACGTCTGATATCATTGCACTCAAAAAAGTGCAATGCCTGTAAATCTTTACAGTAAAAACGCCAGTGAAACTTAGCTGGCATACTTGGCCAAACAAAGCGGTTATTTAGTGTTTTTAGTCCTGTGCGACTCGGCATGTCAGTGATTTGGGGTCTGAATATTTTTGTGTAGAATTATGGTGGCTGCGATGGATATATTAAAATACTGTTGTGCCAACCAAAGTGTTCAAAACGACGATGATCAATGTGTCCCGCAATTCACATTATTTCTTGCAGCTAAATGTTTGTCACAGAAGGTGGGTTTGCTGCAAGACTGACTCCAGGGCACTCGGCACCCACCGCCGAGGCAGCGGCTGTGGGAGAACCTGGAGGATGGGAACGCACAGCGGCAGAGGGTGTGGTCCTATCTGGGGAAAATGGCAGGCTCACACGGCTAGGGTGTGAAAAGTTAACCTCTACCTGCCTGCCTGTCTGCCCGTGTAAGAGACCAACTTCGACGGATGTGAAAATGTCTTGGTGGGATGAAAAATATGAACCGGTTGTCAGATTTGTAATCAAATAAAATACATTATCTCAAGAATATTTTGACTGTATTTTTGTAACAAACTGTTCAGATGTTTAACATCGGGCAGAGGTACTATCTCAAATACGTATAATATTGTGCTGTATTAAACTTTTCTCCTCACATCCTAACATTCAGACAGAAGCCGTAAAGAAACAAGATTCAGGTGTTTCACTTATTTCTGCTGAATGGGCATATATGGAGGGACCCTGCAGTGAAGTCAATCAGACTATAATTGAAACTCTATCACGGTGTGACACTCCTCAATGATGGATCAAATCCAGAGCATGAATTTCACCATGATGTGTTTGATACATTCCATTGTGAGTCATGTAATGTGTATTTCCCTCTGGCGATGAGATTTAACATATTCTGTCCTCTACCTTTTGTTGTTGCCGTTTGTCAGATTCTCCTGAATGATATCCACAAAATATTAATAACAGAGTTTCTGCAATCTCAATTTGGCTTTCAAAACCAGTTTACATGGTATAATGGAAATAAAAAAATCAGTTTGAGTCCTCTTAGCTTTTAAAGGTTGATATTCAAATTAAAAATGTTCCTGACATCATTCTCTGACTGCCATGGGCTAAAATAAAAGTGTGAAAAAAATGTTAAAAGGAACTTTACAAGCAGGAGCAACTGGTGAAGGGAGTTTCTGGCAATTCTCAGGCAGGGAAGGTTGTTGGGTTGCGTCAAACCTGAGAGGAAAATCTGCTGAAAACTCTGATTTGGCTTCTGCAGTTAATACCTTCCTTAAAAGAAAACCAAAATTTACAAAAAATAACAATAGAAATGAAGAAAAGCTGCATATCTCCATTTTGACAGGACAAATCAACTAAATGTTTAGTCATTTGGGTTTAGGGAATATTTCAATATTTTAAGTAGTGTGGAAATGTTCAAGCAATTAGTTAAGTCAAATGAAAATATTGAGTAAATTGCTAATTAGTTAAAAAAATATATATTATTATTTTTTTGTTAATGTAGGCCACAATTTTGCTGAAGAAATTAACCTGAAGATGTTGATTTTAAATGAAATAAAACACCAATATAATCTTTCTTGGTGGGGTTTGTGAAAGTTATGTGGCAAGAAAGTTTAAAAATAAAAAATTAATGGATTGTAATACTATGAATCTGTAACTCATAAAATATGTGATTGAAAGTGTTGTTAAACCATTTACTTTGTAAGAAATCTTCTCTAACAGCTACTTTTACTGATGAAATAAAAAAAAATGGCTTAAGTTGTTCTAATCTAAAGAAAATGGTGAAAAGCACATTGTATCAAATTCTAGACGTGTGTTTTTGTCTCTAGCAGTGATGGGATTTAAAGAAAATATATCAACGGCAGCAGTTAATTAACGGCACACTGTAGGTATATTCATTAATTTAAGTTAATAATAATAATAATACATTTAATTTATAACGCACTTTACATTTGGATCAAATCTCAAAGTTAAGCGTCTCAAAGTTAAGCGTCACATAATTGATTATTCCTTCTTTTCATAAGGAATAATCAAGGATTCATATAGTTTAAATCCTAACTTTATTTAAATGATATGTGTACGGTATCTAATATGTTGGTATTTTTTGTGTTTGCAGATTATACAAATAATTTTTGCTCAGGCATGAACCAATTATTATTAACACACATTAACATTATTAAACACAGTAGAAAGATAACTTAATAATCAAACATTTTTTAGAGATATTTAATCATCTCTTAATGAAAATGAAACTAAATGTACATAGTTAGGTGGTTTCAGGATCAATTATCAGGACGTAAAATGATCAAAAATCATTTAAATCTATGACTTTCTTTATTAAACAAGGGATATATTGAATAATAAATGTCTATGATATAATAGATAGAAGGTCATAGTGCATGAACAGTGCACACATTGAACTGTTCACTAGTGAGGCCGTATTTGTCATTCTGTGTTGAATTGTGGGGAAATGAGTACCGAACAAAAAATATAGATCCTATAATTAAACTTCAGAGAAAACTGTAAAATGTGTAGATATTATTTATTTAAAATCACTGGAGATACTTTTTCAATTTGCAAACAGGAGCCTTTCTGTTTGTTTTCAAGTTTGTTTGGGTTTTTTCTTCAAATGAAGATAAGGCGATTGTAATTGAAGAGGTTTGCTTGTTTTTGAAATAGGTAAAGTTAGAACCAATATAGAAAACAGATGTCTCCGTTTAAGGCGTTAAGCTATGGGATGGATCGGCTGAAATTGTCTAAACAGGGTGTTGAAATTTCAAATGATTGAGGATTATAATGTAAATTGATTAAATGTTGATTTTTTTAAGGATTATGTGTTGTTTAGTACAATGACTGTAATTTGATTATATATTTTCTTTTCATTGTCGTTGCAGAAGTTCTGGGTTGTTCTTTGGTCGCCATAGCGAAACAAAAAGCCTTGAGCTTCTACCGGTTCCCTTTTATAGTTATTCATAACGATAAATTGTGTAAATTTGTTGTTTCTTAACATGTATGTAATCAACATTAACATCTTGCAAATTGATGTTTCCACTTATTTGGTACTCCACAGCCTGGTCCAAGTCCAAGCCCAAAGAAAACAACTAAAATCTCTCAATACCATTAAATTCTACACCAAACAATGCCACTCTGTAACCTCAAAACAATGAACTCTTCCAGAAGCTTCAGTTTGAGATGGACTCACAAACAGCATCATCTGTCACATAACAGCACGAATCCAATGTTTGCAGCCGCAGGCAAACAACATGTGATCCGGAGGAGGTGCGCTTGCAGTTCTGCCCTTTCCTCAGCAGAAGGATAGTGAAATTTCTAATCTGGGAGAATGCACTCAATCCGATTTGTGTCTGCCACGACCGAACCGTGTTTTGTGATTGCACCCATTATCTGTCAGCATCAAAGTTATCGTCCCAACTGAAACCAAATTGAAAGATAATGATCATAATTACTAAAGACAAAAGGACATTGCGATCATGATGACGCTGTATAAAAAGACGTTTCATTTCATGGGCAATTAAAAGCAATACGTATGACTTTTATCCCTGCCATCACTTGAATTGTTGTTCTACACTAATCCTGATGCCTTTGAAGAACCAGATCTTCTTCAGTGCTTCTTCCAGCACCTTTGGAATGTTTTATTTTATTAAAAAAATGCCGAGCTCAAAGGCTGAGTGAAAATATGATGATCATATCCCGCATAGGGTATCACACTTTCACACGCACATTAGCACGAATATTAGACGCCGACTCTTTAGATTCATATCTGCCTCCTTCCAAGAACCATCACATCAGATCAATTGAGCATATGATTAGTATTGTTTCCATCAATTGCACCGACGGGGTTTCTTTTGATTGGGAACACATTTTCACCTGAGGGCAGACGATGAACTGGTTGAATCATTCCCAGCATTAGATTTGCCCCTCATACAGGAAAGTACATCAGAAATAATCTCAATTTGTCCCCATGTAGCCGTGTTAATGGCCCCAAAATAATAATCCCCCAGTGTGTGATTGCACGGTGCAGAGCAGACTCGCCGCCTGGCAGGTTTTCTGAGAAACTGTCACATATGCAGGGTGGAATTCATGGGAAGCTGTGGGAGATGGTTGCTTATGAAAAATGGGTGGCCTGTTTGAGAGCCGTGCATTTGTCTTTCTCCAAAGTAAAAGAGAAGAAGTGAAATACACTGACAGAGGGGAATTTGACCCTGGAATCAAGACGAAGAATATGAACTAAGTTCTAAAAACTCCAATGAAAACATCAAGGCTATATTAGCTCTTTGCTTTTCGGGAACACATCTTACAACACAACAGGGACATTTAAAACATAATGATGTACTAAGTTCTCCAGTGTTACTTCCCACCGGCTGTATTTTGCACAGTGTTAGGCTGCAAACATGGTGTCATCATCGATCTAGTTGCTGTTAAGCCGCGTTGACACCTGCAATAATCCATTGGACATGGAGGCAAGTGCAAGCACTCCTGCACGGCCTGACGAGTTCGCTTTTATTACAGCGAGAGCAGTGAGGCGGAAAAAGAGCCACCGACTGCAAAAAATTCAGATGAATGTGGGTGCAACAGATGCAAGAATATTTGTCAACTTTGTGTCAGTAGCTCATTAAAGCACCCTTCTGATAAGGATTTATGTACGTGAGACGTTTCAAGGAGTCTAGATGAATACTGACAGAGGGCCAAAAATCCTGTTCACAGTTTAATCAGTTCAATCAGTTCAAGCAGCAGAAAACCGAAAAGCTTTTTTAGAAGATTAAAGAGAGAAGACTCATGACGTACTGGAAGCACATTTCTTTTTTAACAAGACAGACTTAATAAATAGCAAATAAAAGCGTGACAGAGTTTAACAATAATGTGAGGCATGATTAGATTTTTTTAGAACCCATTTTTAATTTTAGAAGAAATATGGAATTGGATTTGCAAAAATGAAAGGATTCTTTATGGACTCTTGCATGATTCACTTTTAATTACAAAGAGAATCATGTCGAGGGGCTTCTTGACTGTTTCATTATAGACTTTGGACTAGCATTAAAACACGTACTTTTAATAAAAACAAGAAGGACATCTGTGCTAAAGTTCTACACAAAATTAATACAATTTAAAAAAATCAAAAGGAATCATTTAACTGTAACCATTTAACTGATGTGAATACATTTGTCTGCTCTACCTCGAAAGTACAGTATATGACTGCATTCTTTCATTCTTCATAAAATATTCCCCCAGAGTGGAGTCATTTATCTGTGAATGCCACATTAACCACACTTCCCCCCCCCCCTTTTTTTCCCCCCCGAGTGCGAGTATCGTCTATACTGATAATGGAAAAGATTATGCATATTCATTACCATTATCATTAAAATCATCATTATCATCTGCTCAGCATAATAACAGCTCTCTACTGATTCACGTCTCCTTTTTTTTTGCCCCACTTGTTCGGCTTGACTTTTGAGCTGCTCTATGAAGAATGAAACAACTTTGATAAATTATTCTTTGCCGGTTTAGTATGATGTATTTATTCTGACATAAAATACTCCATGAGTCAAAGATACATGGGATGATGTTATAGTACAATTCACAATATTCAGATTAAATAATTGGGTGATTATGGATGTGAGGAATGTTTCTAAAAATCACATTTAATACAAATAGGCTAAATTGAATTGTTTCATTATGATTTATATTTATGTATTAATATATTACAAATAATAAGAGATATTTCATATAAAGCACATCCTAACCCAACGCAAATTTGCCTCCGACTGACGATCGTCCTTCTCAGCTCATTCTTGGTCCTTCTATCTTGTTAATTTAGGAGAGATGGGAGAAATGTGTCTGCTGCTGACTGTGACTGAGGTCCCTTTAGAGATCCACAGAGAAATGGAAAAAAGAAAAACCCTCAAAGTGAGGAGAAAGATTTACACAATCCCCTCTGATGTCAAAATCCAAAATCACAGAGCAAAAAACACATATAGTTGTAATGACAATAAAATAAAAAGGAGTAAAAGAGAGATAATCCTATCAGTGATTGTCCTTGAGAGCAAAATATTCCCCTTGGATTTATTAACCTTTGGTTTATGCATACAAGAGACAAATCCTTGTTTCCTCTCCCCAAACAAGTGTTTTTCTTCTTCATTTATTTACACACAGAGGTAGGCTCGGATAGAAATGAAAGAAAGTCACACTTCCTTACCTGTATCGGTGACGTATGGATATTCTCTCAGAGTCCTCTCTGTGGCAGAAGGCGAGTTTGGAGTCTCAGCTCCTATCCTTAGGCTAAGGGTTTCAACCACTGAACGCATGTCTCCTGTGAGCCTTCTTATAATGGCACACCCCTTCCCTCCTGGCTCAACCCTCCTACCCCCCCAACCCCCCTCCCTTCTCCTGAATATCACCATCACCGTAGAGGAGAGACTGAGAGTGGGTGATTTCCCCCCATTTCTGAATGCACACCCTCCGGACAGACATACAAGCTGTGACCCGCAGTGACGTAGGAGGCTTTGCCTACGCCACTGGTTTCTCCTTCATTGAGTCAACTAATGGGTCTGTAAAAATATGAATCATTCACGATGGGATTAAAGTATAATTCCAATATCTAGGGTGTCCATAAAACCCATAACCTTACACCAACATGCTGCCAAGGTCATAGGAAACGTCGCCATGCCAGGTTTACCTAAACGATGTAAGTTAGACACAACTAAAAAAAAGCAGAGCCACAGAGATTATTCAGATTGATCGGGTTGTTTGGGTTGGGATGGACACAAAAAATTGGCTTTTTTGGTGGTGAGGACACGTGTGTAGTAACCTTTATTCTTAGCTTGTGGATAAAAGAATTAACAATGTAGAGCTGGGCAGTGAATGAATGGAACAAGCAGCCAATCCGCTGACAGGCGTTTAGAATGAGTCATTCACATTTAGGGATGGAAAACAACACCTGCCCCACGGTTGTGAGAGCGAAAATACATGTTGAGCATTCGCTGCCGTTGATGGTGCTTTCGACCAAAAGAAGAGTAAGGGAGATGAAACAAATAAGGAATTCAGAGTAGTAGAAAAATAAGACTGACAAGAAAAAAGATGAAGCTCGGCGGTACAAGACTTAAGGTTTGTAGAGAAACATCACTCCGGCTTCCTCCCACAATCCAGGAACACTGTGAGCGTGATGACCGTCAGAGTCTACGTGTTCCACTCTGATGAACTGGAGACTCGTCCAGGGTGTATCCCGCCCCTTGCCCAATGTCATCTGGGATAGGCTCCGGCCACCGCGACCCCGATCAGGATATGTGTTTAAGGATAATGAATTGATTAATAATTAGTGAAATGACATTGGCACAATGTCAAAGACACCTCTCAATATGACAGACCTACACACACCATCACCAAAACCACCATCTCCCCTCACAGGACTTATTAACACCACAGCTAGCTGGTGAAGGTGGTGTAACATTTAGTAACTTAGGTCCCACATATTTTACTTAGGAGTAAAATACTAAAAAGAGAGTCTTTATATTTCTTCACATGAACTGAATTTGCAAATAAAAGATTATTTAATGGGAGTTCACGGCTATAACTATGTCAGTTGAGGGCACGATCAAATTCTAATTTCCATCATGATTTCAGCTTCCCACAATTAAATGTTGAATCCAAACACGATAAATCCAAGCAGAACAGAAATATGTTTTAGAAATCATAGAAATATGTTCTAAAAATCACTGTAAGAAAGAAAACCTTGGCCGAACATCCAAGGACTAACTGACGAGCATGGCAGCCTCTAGAGTCAAATCATTATTGTGGCTCATTAACAATCATTTTCTAAGACATGTGGGGAAAATTGCAGTGATAATGTTTCTGAAAATAACAATAGCCACAGAAATACCCACACCTTTGGTCTTGCAGTCACCTCAAATTCAACTTCTTCCTCATCATGACTGGACAGTAGCTTTTGCTCCCTGTAAAAGCGTGAATGCTGGTCCTGAACCTGTGTGTGGTCTGATAGTGATGGATGAATTGGAGTACATAGACGGAGCGTTCGGTGCGGGTGAGATAAGGAGCCCAGAAGAACAAGAGACCGTTGCAAGGCCTGTCTGTCATTGATATCGCTGTTATCCACAGGCTGTCTAGTGTCTACAAACGTTTTCTCTGGTGGCCAAGGGGCTGTGATTACTCCGGTGACAGAGAGGGTCATGCCTAACTTGGCAACTCATCACACTAAAATGTCTAAAATGTTTTGGTTTGTATCGTACACACTTTATACCATGCAGCCAATAAAATACAACTAAAACCTGTTTGTTTTATAAAATTTTTTTTGGACACTTTGATGTATGACCATGAAAAAACAAGTATTCCAAATAATAACAAAAAATTGGGGGGTTTCCAAAGACATTCTCTGCGTAAGTCGCTGGTTCATTTGTATTGTTGAAAACGCTCATCCCATCACTCACTTCCCTGTAAGGTGAATTCAATAATCACTTTAAGGGAAATACTCTTATCTCGACACACAATCTTTTAGGATTACATACATATGGCATGTGGTGAGAGACCTGTGTTGTCTCTCACTGATGCTTTCATTGTTCATTCTTTCTCCATAAGGATCAGAAACACACTGTATAAAACATTTTTTTAGAAACGTGGAATTGGTTACCAAACAGCAATACAGCAATATCAAAACATTACAGCTCCTGTAAAGGGTTCATAGAGAAATGTCTTGATTTGCATCAATGGATGATGAGGATAAATATTCTTGACAGCATAGTCAGAATATGAATATGAAACAGGGAATGAGGTAGGAAATGCCTTAATATGGAAGAAAAAATAATAACAGCTTTTAAGGTATTGTGGCTTTATTTATGTGCAACATTTTGTGAATGAATGATAGCTGACATAAAGCAAAACTCAATATGCAATCAGTATGGAAACCTAATTTTTCCCAAGACAGTTCCCTATAATGAACTGTATTTCCAATAAAGAGATAAGTACTTGGCAGCATTTCCCTTAATTTGCATATACATACATTTGCATACACAGCACATCCCACATTACTGGTTTAATGGTCGTGACACCAAATTGTACTTCCACTTCCCACACTAACAACTAGATTAAGCGGATTCTTTTAGAACCTTAAGTAGAAAAATGCTCCCTGATTGTAGACTCCTTGCCAAAATTGTCCCCCACAGTTCATTCCAGCCTGAGGTCCGCCTCTCCTCCCCATCCCATCCAACTGAGGTGTTTTTACCATCCTTCTTCTCAATTAAACCCAATGATGTGAAACCAAAGGAGGAGGTGGATCGGATATTTCTGCCAGGGTTCTGCTGTTCCGGGCTTTCACCTGTCGAGACACAAGTGGCTTCTAATAACAGCAGGCCCAAAAAACATTTCCATCCCAAAACTTTTCGTGTGAAGGAAGAATTACTCCTCTGCTCGGATAATCTTCACCAAATAACCTTTATAGTTTAGGGATTTATTGACTCACGACAGCGTTCATGTGTCTGAATTAATGCTCGTAAAAATTGATGAGACATTGGGTTAACATAATACAAACTTGAAGACCGTTGAAGAGAGTGAAGCAGAGTTTTGCATTGAAACAATGACTCACTGAGAAAGAAAATGATTGTTTATAAAATAGTGACTGCTGGGAAATTGAGTATGAGATACTGAGAAGCCGAGAAGCTGTTTACTGACGACTGCTCTGTGTGGGAGGAGTGCGGGATAGACCTCAGGATTAAATGCGAGGGTTTTGACCCCAATCAAGGAAATAATTACTGTTGCTCCTCCTGTTGGTGGACTCCATAATTAGCAAGCAAAGCCCCCCAGAAACACAATTATACTGAATACAGAGGTGATTACAACTATAATTCTTATGGCACTCCTTAACATCGTTCTGCTGTGCCAAGAATGCTTTATTGAATTTGTTGGGAAATTCAATTTCCCCCTTGTTTTTGTGTGGTTCCCACAAAATACTCCCAAATCTATTCTCCAGTCGGAGTGCACCCTATATTATCCCCGATGTCTGCATCGAGATATCTGTCAGAGCAAGTGAGATATGATAATAGAATGGAGGGCATTTGCCTCAAGATAAAAATAAGTCAACTGTGACTGACTCCATCTTCCTCAAGTAATGAAGACACTGATGAAAGCTATGGATCACATAAGTGCGACACACATACATATCGCATGCACATACCCTTCAAAGCTGCTCTTTTCTTTCACGGTGTGCGTCAGTGCAATGGATCACTGTGTTTCCTAATATATTCCCTCAGAAGAGCAAACACACACAGCAGTGCTGTTATCAACACCGTTGCCACTCCAGTCGATATAGATGCAGCAATCAATGCATAGCTGTGTTTTCTTCTGGAGGTCTTTTTATGATTAAATGGGAATGCAGTAATGAGGAGGGTTTGTCTGTTTTCAGTGCTTTAAATCAGAAGAATGATTGATTTGGAAAAAGTCCCGCTTGATAATAGACTGCGACTTCCGATTATCTTATTTTTATTACAATACAAGAGTTGTTTTTTTTTTAAACCAAAGTCCTAAGAAGCATAAAGCAAGCATTACTTTCATGCTGCAGATGAGAGTGCCACAATTCAGTTTTTTTTCTCAAATCCAATTTCATTACCTTT
Source organism: Lophius piscatorius (assembly GCA_009660295.1). Lineage (NCBI taxonomy): Eukaryota > Metazoa > Chordata > Actinopteri > Lophiiformes > Lophiidae > Lophius > Lophius piscatorius. Next base: position 227,947 of record VRLP01000282.1, read on the forward strand.
CTGGGGGGCTTTGCTTGCACGAATTAATGTCTTATATTGTTTGCTGTGGTGACAGTTTGTCAGAGGGAGAAAATGCAAAAACTATTGACATGAGAAACATCATAAGCTTGGCCATTTTTACTTTCAGTGCATATAAATTATAAGTTTCCATGGTTAATGTGACTTGTATACATTGCATTGCAGAAGTATTCAACCCACAGTTAAATCACCCATTGTATTTATTTAGTTATAATTATATGGTCTCTATATAAGTATGAATATAGTATACTGATGTCCCTTTTTCTGTATAATGTCACAGTCAGTCAGTTGTTGCTGATGTTTTGTTGATACGTCTTGATGTTTCTATTGTGTGGTATTATTATAATTGCTATTTTGTCACTAATATTTTTCTATGTTGGAAAGCAATAATAAATATAGCTTTTGAATTGTCACATAACCAAAAACTGTATTATTTATCATATTAATAATTTCGGTGAAGAAAAAAGTTTTACCCAACAAACTAGTTTTAAGAATTTTTTTTTGTTTTAAATGCCTTCACATACTTTCAAAAATCATCATCGTTGAACCTGCTGACAGGGCAGCAGGGTTTTGGTTTGTCATTCACATTGTCATATTGCATGAGTTAACTGACTGAATAAACTGAATTATATTGACTTGCTCATATGTGACTCAGATTTCCTTACAACAGTACTAACAGTACAAACTACATGGAAAGTGAATCTCATCATGTGATTCCTGCTGATGTGACAGTAGTGTAATCAGTCAGGGCAGAATTCCCGGGGCTTTTCTTCCTCTGAGCACTAGCAATATTCTGCAGGGAATGCTGGACAAAGTCAAATGTGGAGGATTGCAGCATTGGCAACTGGGATACATGTGAGTGCAAATTTGATAAGTGAATTTGAAAATGCGTCAGTCAAATCCCAATTTTGTCTTCTAGCCACACTAGTGTCACCTCAGCAAACAATGTAAGAAATGAATGCCTGCACCACTGTTTTATTAATTCCGATAATTTAATACACTAATAACAACATTTTCTGCTGTTCGTCACCATGCTTGTTGTAGCAATGGGATCATGGTATTGATCTATTCATACTTTTATAACATATAGGTCCCATACAAAGAGGAATGTGAAAAATTTAAACAAAAAGATCAGAGAAAATCATTCGAATCGTGTCACTTTCAACTGCAGTCTGAAACTGGCCTTATGAATTGAAACTTTCTCAGGATAGTTGAAGCTTATTTATATATTTAACATCATCATCTAATCCATAAGAAACAAAATATAGAAATACGTCAAAAACGCTAATTTGAATTATACTGCCAATTTTCATATTTTATATAACATGGCATTTATTCATATATAGAGTTCATGAAATTTTATCCGGAATCGTTTGAAGTGCCTCAAAGGGCAATTTTTTCTTATTTACACTTTTAACTTGAGTGGCCTCTAATTCCTCTTAAGGTTGAAACAATTCGAATCAACAGTTCAGCTGTCGACCAATCACAACACGCATGGATTGACGCAGCCAATCAGCTGGCATGTAAACACTGAGCGGGCTGTTTCGAATTTATACACGGAAGTCGCATTTCATCAGTCCTACTTTGTCTTAGTTGTGTCGTCAAAGATAAAAACTCCAATTTGTTGAATATGATTTACATTGACTATTCAGTCAGATATATTGAACCTTGACGTGGTTTAATTTATCACAGCATAAACTTAAGTCTTGTAGGTAAGTCTGAAAGCTTTACGTTTTAAATCGGCGTGACTGTGTTTATAAATATCACCATGTTACATCCAGTTACAGACTTTATAAATCCCAGAAGTCGGTTTGGGTCGTTGTTTTGTGTTAAATGTTTTCTGTTTACAGTGAAAATGAAATTTCCGTGGAAAATGTGGGTAGTTTTAGTTCCCACCGTCTGCTCGGGCACACGATGTCAATGTGTTGTCAAAGTGTATTTAAACAATTTTAACCAATGAGTAACTATTTTGACGGAATTGTCACAAAACATTTAAATAGAACGGGAAACCTCTTATGCAGATTTATCCTTGATTTGTAGCTTTCGAAGTCCCTGCGTGTTCATTTTACAGCTTGCTTTTTGTAACTCAAAGCAGCCTATGTTTTAATCCATTCCACTATTCTAATCCTTCAATTTTATTTCCTGTTTTAAATTGAACCTGTTCTGACAAAATATTTCAACAAGTTGTTATTAAACAAGTTGGGAAAATATTGTTATATTCTATTGTGTCGGCAAACTAACAATTTGATATATGACATGGAATTGTAAATTAAAAAAAAGTGGGAGATCTGTGTTCCAGAAAAACAAAACTGAAGTTGATTTATTTTCAAAAGAGGGGGAAAGAAAGTTACCATGAAAGCCTGATGCAACATTACGGATTCCTGACAAGGGGCAGCATTTCAAAGAATAATTGAATTCTGATACTGATTATTTGTTACACTGAGTCTATATGATATCCCTTATAATTCTCCTTTGAGGAGAAACTGGCCTGGGTTCTAATGGGTTGATGCGGTCTCTAATTCAAACTTCTTTTGATAAATTATACTGTATACTCGTTATTGTACAGTAACACATTGTAAAATTATTTCTCTGCACTTCATTTGACGCATCCCCGGGGATCATTGGGGTTCAAGGAACCTGCGACTAGTAGACTACAGTCTACCTCCTGAACTACAATTTACCCTTTAGGAATTACTTTTCAGCAGAGTACTTCCGGTCAGTGTAAAAATACTTTTGGTAGGAAAATTATCTTTTGAAAGGCATAAATATAAGCATGTTTATTACTGGAAATCTACAATCCACCTATAGATTTATGACAAACCAATTCTGTGCAGACGAAATTTCATCAGTTGCTATTGAGCAGATGGAATTTTATTGGCTCTTTTTTTACTCTCTTTTTCAACTCCTTCTTTCTGTTTTCTGCTGAATTTCTACAAAACTTCACCCAGGAATTTCTTTTCACGTTAATCAGTCAACGTGGCCGCGCTTATCATTAAGGAGAAGAATTGCATTGAAAATGGGAATAATTAATGTAAATTCTCTACTTTATATATATTTTTATATATATTTTTGTTATCTTTCTCTATTTCAGAAATCATGTGTGACTGGTCTGTTATAAACTGACATTCAAGAGATGTCACATACCCTTTTGGATATTTTAGAAATTTAAGGTTAACTGAGCATAAATGGCTTATTTAAAATAAGCTACTCTACATTTTTGCCCTAGTTATTTTCAAAAACAATGTCCCTAATCACCATATCATTTTTCTTTTACCGTTCTAGCCTCAACTTTTTTTTTAACTTTGTTAGCTCACAACAGGCTCCAGCTACTGTGGGAAATGGAAGAGCTCTACACTCTAGAGAAGGAGGTCGGAAGAGGTAGCTACGGCGTGGTCTTTAAGGGCTACATAGCCAAAACAGGACAGAGAGTGGCAATAAAGCGGCTCACCTGCAACAACCCAGAGTGCATAGAACTCTACTTGCAAGAACTGTGGGCCATGAGATCTACAGCCAAGAACCATGTCAATGTCATCGCACTCCACAGCTGCCTTCTGCAGATGGGGCCGAGGAGCCTGAAGCCCCTAAGACCGGGGACACTGCCCCTGCGTCTTGTTGAGAGTGCGTTAAAAGGCACAGTAGTCGGAGCACCACAAATGCAGGAAAGGAATAACTCTCAATCTAACACCCAGAGGAGGAATAACTCTCTCGATAGACTTCAGGACAGGACCAATACCACCGAGTGCAGGACTAAATCAAATTCATCTGATGGCACAACTCCGCAAAGGTCTCAAAACAAAACCAGGAAGAGACCGGCACAGCGGCAGGAGGAGCAGCGAGGACCCCACCACTGTTTGGCATTGTGGCTTGTGATGGAGTACTGTGATGGGGGCGACTTGAATCACTATCTGTTGTCCAGGCCACCAGACACTCAGCGCAACCTCAGAGTAGTCCGACAGCTGTGTAGTGCTGTGGCCTTCCTTCATAGTCTGGGTATCACTCACAGAGACTTAAAGCCTGACAACGTCCTGGTCTGTGTGACACCCAAAGGCCCTGTGATCAAGGTAAGGCAACATCAGTGCATTTTCATTTTCTCATCAAAATCTCATTTTGGTCATAGTTCCATAGGAGCACAAATAATGATTTAGTTGATTTATACTAGCTATTAATCTTCCGAGTACTTTCACAATCAATAATTTTATCCATAAAATACCAAATAATTGTGACATAAATGTTCATCGCAACTTTTGAGAGCCCTTGTGTAACATATTCCAATTACTGCTTGTGGTTGAGAAACAGTTACAATCTTAAAGCTTCATGATTTACTATCATGACTAACAAACAAAAACAAGCAATACTCACATTTAAGATGCTGGAACCAAAAGAGATTTGACAGTTTTGCTTTAAAAATGACTTAAATTGTCTACATTGACACATTGTTGTTGCTCTGGCATAGATAAAAATGATCCTCTATTTCTTTGTAGAATGAATTTACAAGATGTACTATTAGGTTTACATTACTTTTTCCAAACTTCTTTTTAAAATAAGGTATTTGCTGAAAAGGAGATATTTTTTCAGAGATATTTTTCTTGAGTCTTACTTTTGTAGAAACATTTTATCCCAACCTAACCTTGACAGAATTTCTTGTTGATCTCCATGTCCATCCTCAAGGTGGCAGACTTTGGTCTGAGCAAGATGAGCGAAGGTGTTGTTGACAGTGACCTGACCAGGCAGCACTTCTCCTCCACATGTGGCTCTGATTTTTACATGGCACCAGAGGTGTGGGGTGGACTGACCTATACAGCCCAGGCAGACATCTTCTCACTGGGTGTGATGTTCTGGGCTGTGCTGGAGAGAATCACCTTTCTGGAAGAAGGGACCTCTCAGGAACAGCTGGGTAAGTGGCCAGTGGAGAGTCTGTAGAAGAGTCTAGATATTGACCGTGATAATATATAAAAAGTATATGTGTATATACCCTGTGCCTCCTTTCCTGAAGTAAAAAAGTTGAGCAAGAGAAGTACCTTGCTAGTTCCACAATATACAGAGCATTTCCCCCCCATCAATCTAGACACCGTACTCCATAATAACAAAGAGGAAACTTAATTCTTAGAAAGTTTTTGCAAATGTATTAAAAATGAAAAACTTAAATATCACATTGAGCTAAGAATTCAGACCGTTTGCTATGACAAATAAAATGTAGCCCTGGATCCTCCGATCATCTTTGAGATGTTTCTACACCTTGATTGGAATCCACCTGTGGTAAATTTATGGACAGGATCTGGAAAGGCATAACCAGTCTATATAAGATCGCACAACTGACAATACATATCAGAGCAAAATACAAACCACGCAGTCCAAGGAACTTCTTGCAGAGCTCAGAGACAGGATTGTGTTGAGGCACATACCTAGGGACGACTATGAAACTTTCTTCCGTACTGAAGATTCCTGAGAGCACAGTGGCCTCCATAATTCTCAAAAGGAAGCAGCTTGGAACATCCAGGACTCTTCTGAGAGGTGGCCACACTGCCAAACAGAGCAGTCGGGAGGAAAGAGCCTTGGTAAGAGAGGTGACCGAGAGCCTGATGGTTATCTGAGCTGTTTGGCCTCAATATTAACCATCATGTCTGGAGGAATCCAGTCACTGCTCATTATCACCACCACCCATACCATCACAGTGAGGCATGGGGGTGGCAGCTGCACTCTGCTGAGTGGGGGTTCTTCGGCGGTAGGGACTGGAAGACTACTATTCTTCATGCAAACCTGGTCCAGAGCTCTCAGGACCACTCACAGGGCTGTAGGTTCAACTTCCAACAGGACAATGACGTTAAGCACACAGTCAAGGCCAGCACTGAAGTGTCTTAGGGACAAATCTGTGAATGACCTTGAGTGGCCCAGCCAGAACCACTGACTTGAACCTGATCAAACATCGTTGGAGAGACCTGAAACCGGCTGTCCACGACAGTCTGCAGAGAAAGATTGGGAGAAAATCCAAAGTTGCTTCAATACATTCCTGGCTAAAGGGTCTGAATATTTATGTCAATGTGATAATTCAGTTTTTCTTGTTTAATAGATTGGTGAAAAAAATATAAAATTATGTTTATTGCTTTCTTATTATTGGCTATGGAGTCCAGATCCTTCAGGCAAAAATATGAATTTAAACTCTTTCAGTATAAGCCCATAACATTAAAAAGTATAATAAAAAAAAAAGTAAAGGGTTCTGAATACTTTCTGAGTGCTTTAGATATACGTACATGTGTGAAATGACAGAATCAGAAGGAGCTCTCCACAACATTTAAACATCATTCAACATTTGCATCAATTCAATATTTCTTGATTATAGTTTAATTCAAACACTTGAAGCACGTACTAACCATGCGTATCTATGATCTAAAAGAAAGAAACTCTTATGGCTCCAACACCTTCATTTGCAAATATGTGAATGGATATTTTTCCTGTATGTTCGTGCATACAGGACCGCGTTAACATGTATGCGTAATGCATCAGTGCAGTCCTGCCATGTTGTATCCTGCTCACTGAAAGGTTGAGTGTGAGAGTCAGGCACTTTAATGACGCATCGCCCCGAATCGAGTTTGACTTAATTAACTGGCACATATTAAAAATGTCACATACTATACATCATACATTCATCAACCACGGATGGTACAATCATGAGTGTAAATGGCAGTGAGATGATTGATTTATGCTATTTACATGCTGATATGTATTACACTAACTCTGTTTTTAGCATACAGTCTGTGCTTCAGCCTTTCATCCATGGTGCTGTTGTTCACTTCACACAAGATATCAGTTTGTACTGAATAATCTGGCAATAGATTTCTTTTTTATCTTCTTTCCCACTTTGGTTCCCAACCAGGTGCTTTTACTAATGAATAAAGAAGATTAATGACTTTTTGATGGTAATGGGAAGATACAGATGTATTGGAATTCAGGGTGGTGGGTTATAGGTGTTGTAATTGTGGAGTTCGGGGTCCTCTCAGGAAAAGTTGATGTTATTTCATTAAGAATTATGCATTTAACATGATTATTAACATCAATCATCGTTTTAACTTTTCTAACATTAGACACTTAGATATAAGCAGAAACACTACGGGAAAAAAAGTCTATCCCGAATAAGTCCTCGCGTTTTTTTGACCGATATCAGTTTGTGCCATTAATACAACAATCGCAAAAAAAATAACAATGGTTGAAAGTGTCTGTTTTTTGTTTCCCAATCCTTCAAATTCTTTCTGGTGATGTGGTTGATATCAATTTTTATTTTATCTTATCAGCCCAGTTCTTTATCAATCCTTTTATCATTGTTGTCAGTACTAAAGAATTGGATTCACCATTATTTTAAAGACATAAATACACTCAGAACGGGATTCTAAATGATTTAACATTTATTTACAGATCAATATTGTTTCCAGAGCAACCACATAGCCACTGTGTAAACTGAACTAAGTCTCACTGTAAATAAGTTAACAAAAATGTCCACATTTAGTAATTAATGGCAAACAAAAGTTAATAATAAGTAAATTAATTCACAGACATGTTTTTGTTTTAGATTGTAAAAATTAGCTATTAGCTTAGCAAGCATTCTTCCATTTTGTATAACAACAACTTTGGACGATTCAGGATGAAATATTGCTATTCGACTTTTTTAATGAAATCATTCTGTCAATCATCTGTGTGTGTGTGTGTAGGAGGTGATCCCCACCCTCAGTCAAACACAGAGGCTAGCATGACCACAAATGTGTGTAAAATGTAGTAGAGATCTCTGCATTTGACTTCTTTCAGCTTTGGTGGTCGGGGAAAACCATGTTTGTGCTTTTGTATGATTTCATCAGATTTTTTTTGTTTGCATGTAAAAAGAGATTCTGGTAACGCCATGCAGAGCAGTCCTTACACTTAGGTTTCTTTTTTCTAATGTCCTGTTTTCTGTCGGATACCGATGAAGGGCCATCTCAGTGGATACTAGGGTTAGTTCTGCTCGACAAACGACTGTCACAGACTTATAATGAATTGTCTGCGATCCAAATGTTTCCTTTTATTTACAAAAAAATTGTCAAGCCAGAACCAAGATATGAACGATTATCTCCACATTTAGTGGTTTAAAACCTCTCTGAGCCCCAAATACTCCATAGGGATGAAAGAATATGGTTATGGCTGATGAGACAGAAGGGGTACCATTATTTCAAATAAAAAAAAAAGGCAAAGTGTACTTTAGGAGCTCTGATCACAATCCCATTTATGAATAAAAAGGCTGCAGCCGAAAGTACCTATAGAAAACCTCAATTACATGTCCCAATATTTTTTTGTTTTAATGAATACACAAAACTGGGACACACTCGCACGCTGCTGTAAACAAGTATAGGAATCTGTTCTGCATGCATTCATGTCTGACAAGCCAGTGTACCCAAATATTCTGACAACCAGTTGATGCATCTCTAGGCCAACTAGCCTGGTAATCTTATTAAATACCCTGCACACAAACGCGTTACTGGAGTCTTTTATTAATAATAATAATAATAATAATAATACACATACTGTACGTCTAAAATTAAACTATGTTTTGTTTCATGACTTTAAATGATGATTGTGTGTCACAGGCGGTCATCACACTTTATGTTCAGCATGATTATGATCAGATTAGCTGATTATTTCGACTCTAACTGTAGCATACCATATTTCATCTTGTTGACATGGCTATCAAACAGTGTTTTTTGTTCTTTTTTAACGAGCTATTGCAAATAAATCAATCATCTAAGACAAAACAACTTGACCTAAAATGTATTCTGTGTGGTATTGAAGGAGAACTAGAAGTAAGATTGTGCTTCAGTAGTTTTGGAACGATTCTAATCCATCAGAATACACTTCTATGTTCTTGGACAACTTAAAAAAAACACATCAAAATACTCACATATTGACTAAAATAATGGTCTAATAAAGTGGAGTCCTGGATATTTCATACTGCTCATATTGTGTGTTCTGTTTTGCTTTCATGTTCAGTTGATGTCATTTATATTGTTCCTGTTTAATAAGAGTCTTCGAGTGTCCCAGCGTATTCACAAAGTCTTCCACACATTGGTGGTTTTACGGGAGCTCTAACAATTACTGGGCAGATGTCACACAAGTAAGCACTTGAGGGCGTGCAGAGCTTATGTGACCCACAATCACTGAGATGTAGTTCTGTGGGACGACTCAACAGTGTCTCCTCGTGTTTCCTCATTAGGTGCCTACGTGTGTAAGGGACGCTCTGGTTGGCTGATGCCACTGGGGGAAGCCTTGTGGGAAAACGCCGAGCTCCAGCTGTGCATCCCTATGAAGTTTAAGAGGGCACCCCCGCTGCCACCCCCTCCCGGTCCAGCCATGTGCTCCCTGCTTTTAGACTTGCTCGCCTCAAACCCTGATGCACGGCCCCCAGCAGACCAGCTGGAGGCACAAGTACACTCTGCTCTGAAAAAGGATTCCCACTGACAGAAAGGAGGCTTAAGAGACCATAATGGCTGTAACCAGTAGCCACTACATGAAAATATTGACTATTTACCCCCTGACTGCAGAGCTTTTCTACGTGTGTAAGCAATAGCCACTTTACAGCCATGGGGAAGTGGGGACAAGAAATATGTAATTATAAGAAATTCTAGGTGCTATATTTGTCACAGAAAGGGAAGTTTAGTTTGTTTGTAGCAAAGCAAATGAAGGGAAAAGAATGGAACAGATGTGGTCCATATAGAGATCTACTGGGACTTACTCAAGCTGTCTTTAATGTTAGCACCATGCTGCTGCAAAGACCCTGAATGCTTGAACATAGAAAATCAATTTCAGTGTGTGTATTTGACATGAAATGCAAGTGCTTAGGGCTGCTGCTTGTCTGCACGCCTTCCTGTTACCTCTGCTTTAGGGTTAGGGTGTATGTTAGGGCATGTGTGTATTTTGTTTTTATTTGTTGACGTTTAACTTAATTTATATTGTGGCTGCTTAAATTTTATTGGATTTAACAGCGCTTATCGACCAAAATGAAAACATGGTTCTGTTTTTAATGCAGTCCAGTGCGTTCAACATGCAATAAATACTACCTTTCTTACATTTGTTAGTCATAATTGTTATTGTTAGTGACATATAGTCACTAACCGTGTCAATTCAACAATGTGTTAATGTTAAAGATGTATTTTGTGTTTTGGCTATAAATGAATACGCATTATACTCAATATAATGCAGAGTAACTCAACAGCCTCAAAATGAACAAGTCTTTGTCCCTGTGTCTCAAAAACCTTTATAATACTAGTTTTAATATAGACATATTTACTGTAAGGCTCACTTTATGCAGGTGCTCAGGTGTTTCGGCATTAACTTCATGAGAGGAGTCTTACGAGTAGAAGAGCCATATGCAACTAACCTTCAACAACCTCTCTTATGTTTGTATTGAAGTTCTGAAATGACATAAGCCTGCCATATGACTTACAACAATTTTTATGTTACATTAAACTTTTTTGTGCACCAGTAGTTGTGAACACGGTTTTAAAATAGGAGGTTGATGGTGCTACATTGGCTCTAGAATTCAACCCCACATCTCGTATGGAACTTCATATAGAGGTAGAGTACCTAGTTTAGGCAGAGACGTTCCTTATGACGGAGGTTCTCTGGTCCTAAACACCTGCTGATATACAGTAAGTCAATTGTTTTTGATTGTGAATATAAACTATTTCCTCATCATTTTTTTGCTATGTGACATTTGAAATGTAGTTTGTTGTTGTATAAAGTAAGTCAAACTTTTGACACTGTTTGAGCGTGTTTGATATATCTGCAGTAAAACCAAATAGATGTGACTGTGTGTGTGTGTGTGTGTGTGTGTGAGGCTCAAGGTGACTAATGGACACTAAATCACCCTACAGGAAATTAAAACCAGGCATTAGGGACATGACTTATCATGTCCACAGCATTTATTACTGGCCATGTGTCTTATTGACAGTCAGTATCTTGGATGACAAGTTATTTCAGAATGATTCGCTGACACTCCTTCAAAATTGATTTATATTCCAACATAAATTATGTCCAAATTCCTTTTTAAGTTACATTTCTTTTAATATACGTAACTTTATCACATGAATGTTACATATGCTCAAATGGACAGACCTCCATGGACAAAGCAATCGTACCCTCACGGCCAGTTGGTACCAGGATGAAATCCTCTATAAGACCACTGTGGGACCTTGTAAGTGGACCCTAGGTTCCTCCTGGTTCTAGACAATGCCTGGCCTCATGTGGCTAGAGTGTGTAGAAGGTTTCTGAAAGGTGAAGATATAAATGCGACTGACTGGCCCTAGTTCTACCCAGACCTGAATCACGTGAGAACCAATGCCTCCAGATCGGAGGCCAGGAAATCGTGGACCGTCCCCCTGGGTTGGGGATGAATTGTTGCCTCATGCAAAGGAGATTAAGTATCTTGGTGTGTTGTTCTCCAGTGATTGATGGTTTCGGTGCGGCATTGGCGGAAATGCGGGTGTTTTATTGATCTGTTGTGGCGAAGAAAGATGTGAGTAACAACGTAAACCTCTAAATTTACCGGGCCATCTACATTCCAAGATCTATGGTCTTTAGATCTATGTAGTGACCAAAAGAAGGAAATGAGCTTCCTTCCTTCTTAGGGTTGCTGGGCTCAGCCTCTGAGAGTAGGCTGCCTCCCTGCGGAGGTTCTGTCAAGCATGTCCAACTGTGAGGAGACCCTGAACTCGTGGGACTATATATTTCACCTGGAAGGGAACGCCTCAGGATGAGCTGGAATGTTGGAGTGTTGCTGAGGAGAGGGAGAAGTTGGAGAATGTTTCTTCGACCTGACACCAGATAAGCAGAAGATAATGGATGGATGGATGAATGGGACGTTATGTATCGGCGCATCCAATGCTACCAAATAGTGCAGACTTCACGAGCTCGCTGATGCCCTCATCCAGTACTGGGAGAAGATCCCCCAGGAGACCATCCAACAACTCCTCAGGAGCATGTCCAGGCATTGTCAGGAGTGCCTACAAGCATATTCGGGGGTCAAACACACAACTGAGATACATTATGGGTTATGATTAAATTTGTGCCAGTTGGATCAGCCAGTGAATTTACTTTTCACTTTAATCATGGGTGATTTAGAAGCCAGCCTTCGATGAGTTAATAGTTTTGGTTTCTACTGACTAACTTTCTACCATCATTTTGTTCTCTACCAATTACACAATGTACACTACTTAAAATTTAAAGGGGAACACTTAAATCTTGCATCCCCGATCCGTATGAATGAAATATTCCAGTTGAAAATCTTTATTTATTACATAGTGTAATTTGTTGAGAGCAAAATAACGTAAGAACGATCAATGGAAACCAAAATCATGAACCCTTTGAGGACTGGATTCAGAATCATACTCAAAATCAAAGTGGAAAAATAAGATCCCATGCTAATCCAGCTTTTGTGAATTTCCTCAAGAAACTCATAATGTGGTTCAGTGGTGTTTATGGCCTACATGTGCCTGTATGCACCCCCTACTATGTCTGGGCACGCTTCTGATGAGAAGACGGATGGTCTCCTGGGGGATCTCACCACAGACCTGGATCAGGACGTCAGTCAATTGCTGGACAGTCTTTGGTGAAACGTGGTTGTGGTTGATGCATCGATACATGAGGTCCCAGAGGTGCTCGATTGGATTCAGGTCTGGGGAACAGACGGGCCAGTCTAGCATCAATGCCTTCGTCATCCAGGAACCACTGACACTCCAGTCGCATGATGCCGGGCCTTGTGATGCACCAGAAGGAACCCAGTGTCCATTGCACCAGCATACGGTCTGACAATGGGTCTGAGGATCTCATCCCGCTACCTAATAGCAGTCAGGGTACCCCTGGCTAGCAAGTGTTGCTCTGTAGCTCTATCCTCCAAGGATATGCTTCCCCAGATCATCACTGACCCACCGGCAAACCCGTCATTCTGAAGGATGTTGCAGGCACCAGAAAGTTCTTCGCAGCGTCTCCAGTATCTCTAGTGTCTGTCACATGTGCTTGTATGAACTGCTCTCCTCTGTGAAAATGGCGCCTCTGCCAATTCCAGTGTTCTCTGGCAAATTCCAAGCGGGCTGCAAGTTGTCGGGTTGTGAGCACAGGCCCATTTGTGGGTGGAGTTTGGGCAGAAAACATACACACAAGTGGCCTATTGGAGGGCCTTTGGTAGCGCTCTGGCAGTGCTGCTTCTGTTTCTCTTGCACAAAGAAGCAGATAGCGGCCCTGCAGCTGGGTTGTTGCCCATCTACAGCCCCCTCCACCAAACCTGATTAATGACCTGTCTTCTGGTATCTCCTCCCCGCTTTTTTCTCTGTGCTGTTGGTGTGACCACCACCTGCAAAACCATTTCTTAATAGGAGTTGTCTCGCTAATTGCCCTTCCACCTTTTGTCTTCCCCATTTGCACAACAGCAGGTGAAGTTGACTGTCAATCATTATTGCTTCCTGATTTGGAGTTACACTGTGATGATTCTGTTTTGAGTAGTGTATATTAATAAAGGTTTTCAACTTGAGTAGAATCTGCATAGAGACCTAAAGGGTGATTTAAGTTTTCCCTTAATTTTTTAATGGGTTCCCCCTCAATGTTTTTGAGCAGTGTATTAAGACCTAGCTAAATATTTTTTTAGACCTTTTTCATACAATGTGTAAAATATGTTGGGCTGCAAAACTCCTAGGTGACCCATTATTCATGATGAATTCAAATTAGACAATGTGAACCCTTTTCTTCACCTTTAACTCAGGAAATTGTTGTAGACGGATGCTTTAATTTTCATCAAGCAGAGTTTAACTGAACTGGATACACGTCGGCTCATGTTGCAGTGATGATTAGACTCTTCTCTACAGCAAAAATCAGCTCAGCTCAGACTCAGCCTGTTTGAGCGGAGGGGGAGTCCTTTCTGATTTCACAACTGATAGTAGGAGTGAGCAAGCGTGGAGAGAAAGCCTAGCCTATCCCCCAATGCGTCAGGACTGCAACACCAACATCGACACAGCAGTCACGACACAAGGGTCACATCCAGGAAATTGTCTACAGCCATCCTGCTTCTATATGAGACATAGGCTTTTGCACTTTATTGCCTGCAATTTCTCAAATGACAACCCCTTTCCAGTAACAGTGTGGCTTAACAAAGCATTCAGTCAATGTTCAATGGACAGGTAAGTGATGAAGATGTAATTGGAATGAGCCAGTAAAAAACTCTCATAGGGCAATTACCAGGGATCTCCAGCTAGGGCCAGCACCCTTGACATTGGAGAATACATTAAAGGAGCCCCTCTTATGATGCAACCTTTAATTTGGAGGCAAAAGCTTTTTTGGCTATTACGTCATTTAGGGTTCATTATTAAAAACTCTTGCAAATATGTGTGCTGTATCTACAACATCACAAAGAAGGATACAGACAAACTGAAATATACATCTATATTGTGCAATAATGAGACAAGAACGTTTGGAGTTTACATGATTCCCAAGAATGCATGACCGAAAAAAAAAAAAGGAACAGGATTAACTGAGAGCCTTAAAAAGCAATTTATGTAACACCAATGTTCGATTTCCTAGAAAATTAAAATTGAGCAGTTACACAACAGCTGCCCAGTGAGGACACTTCACTGTTCATTCATCCATTGCCAAACATTAATGAAAAATTGGCTCATGAGGGGTTTCCTATTTGCAAAATAAAAATGATTAATTCTAAACTGGTTTTTAATCTCGGGTTATTTAGGAGACACCTAGACATCCAGATATGTCGTTGTCACACACATTTGAGTAGAATTGAAAGTGTCTGAACAGGGCTGCTGACATTTCTCATCAGAGTGAATGAGTCATGCTCACAATCTCACCGGTGAGGCATCGGTTTCAATGTGGAAAGACAAAAATACCAACACGCCATTGTTTGTGTTTTTTAAGAGACTTATACATTTGTTTATTATAGCAGTGAAGAATGTTGATCTAAAACTGAACCCAGAGAACCAGAGCATTTTCTGGTTCATCCTTAAAACCTTTTCTCCTACCTACGTAAAGCAGAGCATTTAGGATAAAATACATGGACTGGGGGAAAAAAACTGAGCTTAAACATTCAAAACAACAACAACTTAGCTAAATGTGCCGCAGATATTGAAATAAAATATATGTATCCAGTGTCCAGATAAAAATATGTTCAGTCAATTCCAGGTCCACACAGGTCCTTCACCATATATGGTCCCTCCAACTCATAGCCCATCTTCCTGTAGTAGTTCCTTGTACCTACACCTGAAAACACAGCAGAGAAGACGGCAAGCTGCTGAGTATATAACTTATTTTCATAGCAGTAAATTAACCAGTTCAGGTCTTTTTTTTAGTGGCTGCATCACATATAGTTGATAACTTGATAATCGTTTGTTTGTCTGTTTGTGAGCAGGATTACCGATATACTACAGGACAGATTAGTATGAAATGTTACCCAGAGGTAGATTACATTCTGGTGAGGTTACGTGTTTTTGCAGCATTTAAAATGAAATAAAAATAATAAACAGTTTGGAGTAGGGCCGTCACAATATGGCACCTGCTGCCTTTGATATTGACTTAGGGGTGGAACTGGGGGCTAATAGGGCTGAACAGAAGGGAAGTGGAAGGCGCAGGAGACTACAAAGTATTTGAAGGTATTTGGTTTGTTGGAGTTGTAGGTAGATTTAGAGGCTGGCAATTACTCAGACATTAATGGAGAAATCTGTATACATTTTTCCTAAATTTGTTTGTTTGCCAGCAAGGTTATGGAAAAACTACAGTACAGATTTGCATCAAATTGTACCCAGAGGTAGGAATATCCTACAGGTGAGTAGAATTTGATTACGTTATCTTTTTAGCAGCACTTAAATTACATTTGGATCAAATCTCAAAGTGCTAAATATCAGATGCAGCCCAACTGTATCATATGAAACGACGTGACTGCTATTCATTTATTCTACTCTGACACTTACACTGATCAGCGATGACATTATAACCATTGCCCACCAGTTGAAGTCTGAGCAACGCGTATTATCTTGTTGGTTACATCAGTCGACAAGTCCTGAAGATTGCTCTTTTTTCACATTTTTACGAATTTTGGGTTGATATATATATTTATCATTATTGGGGTAAGGAAAACCAGACCTCTCTGACTTATGAGAGTCATGATATGGCTATTTGGTTGTCTGGGGAGAGGAGGAATAATGTTCTCACCTGAAATAACAGCCAATTTACTGGAGCCATGTTCATCTCTGGCAATTCTTTCTGCCTCCTCCATCAGCATCATACCAAAACCCTATACAATATGGTGAGAAAGGATTGGTTAGAAAACACTTTGAGCTACTTTTGCCTCATTAATCTCACTCTAAAAACATTTTCATTGTCATGTGGGCCAGAGAGGGTACAGCCCAGAAGTGATGTTACTCAGTCAGAGTGGAGTGTGTGTGTGAATGTATAAGCACCTGATGCTGGAACTTGCTGGGGTCCCGGCTGCTCACGGGGACAACGCTGCCGTAAACATGTAGCTCACGGACGATAGACACGGCTCCTTTGAGCTCTGGACGGAAGGACTGTGGGGAGCAGCGCCGCAGACGCAGCAAGCCAATTAGGATGTCCTGCTCCGGGTCCTCGTAGGAGAGGAAGGTCTCCCAGCCGCCGTTAGCCACATAGTCCCTCCGCACCAGCTCAACCTGAACGCACAATCGTCTTAGTTTATTTGGTGTTTTTTTTAATAAAAATAACGTTATGATGCTGGTTTCTGTGTATTACCTGGTAAGGGCTGACTTTGTGGTGTATCTCCTGAATGCCAACTTCTCTGGTTCTCACATCTCGACACTGCATACAGAGAAACAGTCAAATGCATCAAGTCAGTTGGGAGAATTCTATATTTTCTTATTAACGTTTCTATCAATTTGATGGCTGTTTTAAGTACAACCTGTGCTTGCATAAAGTTAACTATATTGGTTAAATTTGCTTAACATTACAACCAATCGACTGGAGAAAAAAAAACACAGGCTTTTATTATGGGGTACTTACAAAAAACACAATGTGTTTGTCATTGAGGATACTGCTGATGAGGATTGTTCAACAAAGAAGTTTTCACAAAGACAACAATATTTTTTTAAAATTAGATCAGTTTGTAATCTGTTAGGGGAGAAATGGAATGGGAGCAGCCACATTGAGCTTGATGACCTCCCATACCTCCTGCAAACTCTATCGTGTTTTGCTGCTGTGTGCAAAAATACTTGCACTGCGTGGAGCAAATCAGAATGTTGGCAAGATGGAAGACGAAACTAGAAAACGTGACACAGATGCCCCTACTTCTGCATAAACCCAATTTGTTCTAAAATGGATAAACCAGAACCTCCAACATAGATGAATGTGAGGAAACTGACGTGAAAATCACGTTATAACAACCAAATAAAACTGATTTCTATTACTTCCTTCTTTTATCTGTGTATCATCTCCAAAACTCGACACACCTCCGTCTCAAAAAGATACAGAAAATTTGTCTCTGTCTCTCAAGAAAAAATCCAATTCTTCAGAATTTTCAGCAAATTCTGTTGTGTGGAATCTTTATTATATTCCCTACTTGAAAATAATTAGTATATTTTAGAATAATAGAAGAGGCCTTTGAGTCTCACCTCAGTGCCCATATCCTTCATCCGGGCAAGTGCCAGCTCCCTCAGGTTTCCATGCTCCACCCCAGAGCTCACCAGGGGCATAGGGATGTCCCTGAGAGGAGGTACAGGAGGAGGTACAGGAGGAGGTACAGGAGGAGGTATAGGAGCAGGCAGCAGAAAGAGAAAAATAGCTTTAAGACAGGATATAGCAGATTCAACCACATTAAAATAAATGTACACCTTCATCTACAGATCCAAATTAAAATGATAATATATTGATGAGTACTACACCAATCAGCCATAAAATTAGTTTGATATTGTACAAGTCCAACGTTTTCTGCTAAAACACATCTTATTGGTGAAGAAATGTGAATCATCAGACCAAGTCACCTTCTTACAATCCTCCATAGTCCAGTTTTAATGATGGCGAGCCAATTGTAGGCACTTTTGGCAGTTGATAGGGGTCAGCAGGGGCACTCTAACCTGAATGCACCAAAGAAAACCCATACACAGCAAGTTCCAGCGCACAGTGTTCTGATACCTCACCGTTTTTCTGACCATTTTTTTCAGCTTCCAAACATTAACTTTATTTCAAAATGTTCCAATTGTTGCCTTGCCTTTTATATCCCACACACTGACAGGTGCCATGGTAAACGTTTGAACAGAAGAGCTACTGTAGCAGAAATTGCAGAAAAATAAAATATGCTGGTTCTAACAGAGATGTCCGAACACACAATGTTTAGTGTTCAGTTGCTCCTCCTGTGTAAGGGGCTAAATAGTTGGAGGCCGGTCAGAGTGGTCATGCTGACCCCTGTCCACTGCCAGAAGCACCTAATAAGCACACGCCAGCATCAGAAATGGACTATGGAGCAATGGAAGACGCTGGCCTAGCCTGATGAATCCTGTTTTTCTTTAACACCATATGGAGGGCCAGGGGTATACCTGTCTCTGACCTGAGGAAGAGACGGCCCCAGAAAGCACAATGGGAAAAGGAAAGCCAGGGAGGTCGTGTGATACTTTGGACAATGTTTTGCTGGGAAATCTTTCTCCTGTCATTCATGTGAATATTACTTTGACACAGATAGCCTACCTAAACATTGCTGCCAACCAAGTATACCCCTTCATGCAAATGGTATTATCTAATGACAGTGGTCTCTTTCAAGAGAAAAAACGAGTTCAAGGCATTGACTTGGTCTCCAAACACCGGGACCTCAATCCAATCCAGCATCAATGGGGAAGTGCTGGATGAACAAACGCGATCTATCCAGGGATCACGTTGCAACTTCCAGGATTTAAAGGCTCTCTGTACCAGATACCACAGCACATCTTCAGAGGTCTTGTTGAACCTATACCTCAATCAATTAGATCTGTTGCAATGGCAAAACGAATATTTACCCTTTTAATCATGGGAAATAATGGCATAGCTGCTTTTCCTCTAGAAAAGCGTTTCTCTAGCCGTGTCCAACGATCCCTATCAGACACATTCAATGTCTCACCTCTGCACCCGGTAGACTCGTGTCCAGGGTGGCACCAGCGCTAGGATTCTTGCCACCAGGTCCACCAGGGCACTAGGAGTGTAGCTCTTGTACCGGCCCGTCTTCCACAGCTCGTACAGACCGGTACCTCGGATCACCAGCGTTGGGTACAACTTCATACCATCAGGCCTGAATGCTGGATTTTCAAAAAACTCCTGCAGGAAACACATAGATCCATGCAACATATTAACATACGAATCAGACTTTTCTCTATTATTGGCAGTCATCTCTGATGTGGAAATCAAAAAAGACCACAGCACATCAAATAATTAATTCAAAATGGGCTTTGTGACAGTAATTGAACAATATTAAATATTTGCAATTTGTTAAGTGTTGCATTTGCAACACTTAACAAACCTAATGCACATTAACAACTGTACCACACGTTATAATTCAGACTTTTATTGCAAGCTGCCATATCTGCAGCGATAAATTTGTCAGTCATGCTTAATAAGAGTGGTTCTGTTCAAAAGAAATACCCAGAGACTTTATTACAGTCATCTTACTTTTCATACATGAGCAGAGAGCATCAATGAAACTCGTCAGACATTCCAATAAATAAGTCTCCTTACAAAGCCAATGACTCCAGAATCCAAAGGACAAGAACGACTATATGGCAGATATCAAGAAGACATAAAAGTGATGTTATTCAATTAAAGGGTTGATTTTTGAGGTTGTGTTGAGCGCAGTGAGGGGAATCTTATGATTTCCAGTCTCTCTTCCGCTCCAATACCGCCGCTCATGAGCAGAACTGTAAAGATCTAGGATCAAGACACATTCTTATTTATCAATATCTCATAATCTATCATCACGTGTCCCTGTATTAAACCTAAAGGAAGGAAGGAGGAGGCAATCTGACAAACAATGCTTCCAAACCAAAAAAAAAAAAAAAAGTACAGATTTTATTTGTACCTGCTACTATTTCGGATCACATATCAGAGGTCATGTTCCTCAGTGAAGAGGAACCCTGTTAAGGATGCCTCCCTCGGGACAGGGAGCATCTGTACAAGAGAGATAAGTGAGAGAGGAGCTCAAGCCGGGAGTATGTTGTAATCGAATTCCATTATCAGGACAGCCACAATAGATGCAACATTCTCCTGTGGCTGCCTTGTGGCTACTGCAGCTCCTATACTGGTCTATCCTCCAATATGACCATGACTTTACATCAAGCTCCAGATAGTGGATATACAAGACAATCCATGTCTAAATGAGATTAATGCAAACAGACAGAGGAGGTTGTTTTATATTTAGGTAGAAATCCCTCCTCTGAAACATCACCTGCTGTTTGCATCATACGTATTTTGGCCCCTTCATATTAGATGCTGCAAGCAAGGAAAATCTATTAATGCATTTTTAATTTTTCCCTCTTTCACTCCATTATATGTGACAGCTGCTGTGTAAGTTTAAGATGGTTCTTTTTTGTAGACTCAGATCATTTGGATCCAGTAGCCAGGATGTCTGTTTAATCAAATCATCCTGCCCTATAGCAGTACGGCCTTTAACCGTCAAACTTTTTTCTTTTCCCGCTCTTCAGGATCACATAGTGTTTTATTCACAACCCAACTGCCATACCATCCATTATTTTTGTAGAAATATTCATTGATTTTCATTTGGTGGCCTAAACTGTAATATCTTAGGATCTACTGGATGGTTTGCCGTTTTCCTCAGATGTATCCTAATGCCGATGATTAGATTTCCTCCGGCGCCACCAGCATCACGAGATATTCATGTAGTATTTGTGTTTTATGTTGATGATAATCCCCTTGTTAAACGTTCCTGCTAATTATCAGCTTGCTTGCGTTACCACTTGGATCAATTTCGCACGTATTGCCGTTTATTTGAGAGTACTGCTATATCCAAGCCTGAGAACTGCTACAAGATCTTTAAATCCTTTATTACTCAAGACATTTTACTTGTCACATTTAAAAAAAAAAAACGATTAAAACCAGGAGTAAAGATATTACAAAATTATCAATTAAATAAATTAAAAGAGATGCAATCAGTTGAGGCATACAACCATAAAAAAAACAATTAAAAAAATATTTAAAAAGCAGTAAAGCCCTAGAAAAAGGTTTTTGTCAAAAATAAAGGCAAGGTGTTATACAGAATATTTAAAGACTGGTTGACCTGGATGACCTTTCTGGAGGGTTATTTAGTTGCCGCTGCTGAGATGGCCCGGTCAGCAGTAAGTCTGGTTCAAGTTACGACCAAAAACCGCTGGTGCAGTGACCTCAGCGGGCTTTGAGGACCATGTGGCTGAAGCATGTCTGACAAAGCGATAAAAGCATAAGTGGTCTTCTCAAGAGCTTTGAAATTAAGGAAGGGGTTGACCTTAAACATAAATTTAAATATTCTGGTTTTCAACTGTATTAATCTGCATGTCTCTCTAAAATGAATGTAAAACAAAAAAGCCTGAGGTTCCTGTCATGAGGATTACAGTTGGGCACCGTAGGACCTAAAGACAGAAATGATCATCAGGAGATACTGGTGGAGGGCGACAAAGATTAATGAATGCCATCTGGTCTTTTTTTCATTGAGGTTGAAGACATTTTTAGCAAACAGCGTTTAAATCTGAGCTAAATAGTTTGATAATGAACAAGTTTGTGTTGGGCTTCAGAAGAAAATTAATAGAGGTGGAATTCCCTTCCATCTTCCAATTAAATATCAAAACCCTTTCAGATTCCCTCCCTATGTAAACTGTTTTTTGTATTATTTTATATTGTTTTAGATTCAGCCATATAAGTGTAGGCCTCCTCTTAACAGCTCATCAGTCAGTCCCACTTATTAAAACTAATCTGTTTCCACCTGTTTTGATTCATTTTCTTGTTTCACTTGTGACTCATTAACAAAGAATATCAATATTTTAAATCCTTCATCACCGCTCCATTCTAATGCAAAATCCTTTGAAGCACCGCAATGCCCGTAAACAGAAACAGCAATAAAGAAAATTAAGAAACAGTTCAACTGACGTAAAGAAAGATAAATTGTGACTATTGCTGACTCCAAGATGAAGAGTCACGTAGTTGGATCAGAGTCACAGGGATGTACACCAATTAGCAGCAAATTATTTCATTGTATATTTAAATGACTTGATCGATGTAAAAATAAACCAAATGAGCCTCAAACTGAGTCGTGATTTACATCCTGCAGTCAACTGTGCCGGGAAGGAGCATCATCTGATCCTGCACATTCATATAATAGCTGTGTTTCCAATCAGGGCTGTTTCCTGAGCCTGCTGTTGAGAGACATCTGACAGGATTTTCTATTGACTCGCGTCACAGTTGGGACTGTCACAGCTCTCTTTGGTTTCTATTTCAGGATGCTGCATGAAGGTCTTACTTGTTGCACTACCACTGTGAGATAAGTAGAGATGACGCACCCGGATGCAAAGCAAAAGAAGAGGACGTGATTGCTAATGTCAGGAAAATGAATTTGTTGATCAAAGTTGTACATTACTTTGCCGGTACAACTTTAAGTCCTGAGTTTTTACTTACTTTGACTAAGGTCAGTCCAAAACTTATTTTTTTAATTATTTTGAGCCCTTCAGGGGGGGACAAGCATATCTGCTTTGAATCATTATCTTTTTGCACATCCCAGTTGTGTTTGATCTTCAACCTGCAGACTGATAACGTCACAAACTCCATCAGAATTTTCTGGCAAAGAGCAGAATCCATTATGGTGAGCTCTGGCCTTCAGAGCAGCAAAACTCTGAACTCTGGTCTTTATCGAGGTATGAGAGGTACGCAGTTCCTTGGATGTTTTCATTAAATCTTATGTGACATCCCGAATGAGTCCTATTGAAGGAACTTTGGAAGGTCAACCAATTTTGGAAAGATTCACGATTGTTCCAAGTCTTTCTCAATTTGAAAATAATCCGTCTGACTGTGCATCTGTGGAGTCCCAGAGCCTTAGAAATAGCTTTGGAATCTGGATGTATTTCAATACCTCCTTCCTCATTTCTCCCGGATTTCCTTTGATTTTGGCATTGTGTGCTCATGGTGGGACTACAAGCCAAATTCAGCTTCTTAAAAAGGTCTATCTAGGTGATGATGTGACTGGGCAGGACGGATAGTAATCAGGTCTTGGTGTCTCAAGTCCACCTGCAACCAGGTATCAATGCAGTTTGGTAGTTTTTGGATTTAATTTCTAAGATGGCAAATAGTTTTTCAGACAGACCATACGGGTATAGAATTAACAATTTAGTAAAAATACAATTATTATTAAAAACGTGTATTTTATGTTTTCTCGTGCTGTTTCATGATACATTTTACACATAAAAAGAAAAAAAACATATGTTTTCATAACAAACGGTATGTTATGAAAGCTATAATTCCAGAAAATAACAATATTAATTTCAAGACTAAGTTTTGGGTTGGACTAAAACCATAATCCACTACCATACTACTCCATACCGACCACTCCCCACAGGAAACACAGATCAATTACAAATATTATTAATGGTGTGAAACAGAGTTTTTCTGTGTTAATAATTGCCTGAATCTCAGTGCGGACTCTCAGTGAAAAGACACAGCAGTTGAGTGGTGATGTGAACCGCCTCCCAGATCATTCAAGTCTATATGTGTGCATTTTGGCTTTTCAGTAAAATATATTGAAGAAATCAGAAGGGTGTAGGACAAAACTGTACGGGTACAAAGGCATTGTACCGTGAGAAAGCCATGTGGTATTGCAGGATGGCAGCACTTTTGGAGACATTAACAATGTCTCACTGCAGCATTTAAGCAGCCTCAGAATGAGCTTAAGCTAACACCAAATGTACTGGGATGTTAACTGCTTTACATACTCCTATATAGTTTAAAATACTATGATAGTGCTTGAGCCACGGTAAAAAAAAAATCCTCACTCAACAAGATGAGTTTGAAAATAGTCTCAGATTTATGCAGGATGAAAAACCGCGATCAAATTATCTGAGATATTCAATTTAACATTTTATGGCTGAATTTAAAAAAATGGGCATGTTGAATGCTGTTTAAAACCATGGAAATTGCTGATAAATGTAAACATTTTCCTTTGGTCAATTTTTGTCTACTTTTTTTTTTTTGCTATTCCGTTAAATTATCTCATTGGTGACGCATAAATTGTGGAATGATCCAGACCAGACGGTGATTTTTGTGAACCATTACACCCTTACTAGCTAAGCTAAATGTGTTGCACAGCGCAGACCAGAGTAAGACCAGCTCAAGGCATGTTTTTGTATAAATAAAGAATATTTGCCAATGCTTACAATGAACTGCTCCACGTCCCTCTCCATGCCCACGTTAGGCAGATCTGGCATCATGTGAGCAACAACTTTAAAGCCAGCATCCTTGGAGAGCTGAAAAGACTCGCATACAGCACGCACTGTGTGGCCCCTGGAAGTAACGCAAAAGAACAAAGAAATATTAAGTCAAGTTACAAAGCCTGTAGGGAAAGGCAAAAATAATTTCTCCATGACACGTCAGATCTTATCTATAATCGGCCCCTCAATTCACCCCGACTCGCTGACCTGTTAGTGTCGCGGGCCACATCTTCATAGACACTCTGAACTCCTATCTCCAGCCTGGTGCAGCCGTAGCCCAGCATGTCACTCAGGTGTCGCTTCAAGCAGTAGTCAGGCCGCGTCTCGATCGTGATTCCCACACACTTGGTGTTACTGCGCTCAGAGTATCTGCAGGGGGAAACAGTCTTTGAATTTTCTATATCTTATCTCATCATTCAGTTTTTCCTAATAGGAATACTTTGACTACTCCAACTATGCTAAAGAGCGATATATGCTTGAATCACTTAGCAAAATCAATTTTCATGCAGAGCGTTTGCACGTCTCATTATCCAGACAGTTTATACTAATCTCACATTAAGGACACACTAATGCAACAAAGGAAAAATGATTGCAAAAGAAAATATTTGCAATGTAGCAAACATCAAATCAAGCAATAATGAGTGTTCACTCTGAGTCAAAGGCAGGATAAGCACAATTAATTTTTCCAAGTCCTGGCTGTGCGATAGTCAATGTTGTGTTTACAGGTTGTTGTGCTTCCCCCAAGAGAGAAAAAAGGATAATGATGTTAATTAATAATTTTTTCCGTGACAGCATAAGATTGATTTTACTTATGACACATAATGGTAACTGCAGATTTGTCCGATAAAAAAGGCTGAATCGGTGGTTCTTTCATGATTCACTTTTCCCGTTCTTGAAGGAAATTGAGGTGGTAGAGTCATTATGTCAATCGTTTAAAATATGCTTTAATACCCCTACATACATCATAGCTACACAACCATTCAAGCATACTTTAATACACATATACATATTAAAAAACAAAAACAAACATGCATGCATATAAACTTCTTCAAGTAATACAATTATACAATCCTGATTTCAGAAAAGCTCTGTAAAACATGAATAAATGGAATGTCATCATTCCCTAATCCTTCTGAATGTTCATTTAAATCAAAAATAAAGTTATTATTTTTAAAGTTATACCTCACCAACTGTATTTCCTCAGTGTTTTAAACTCAAACAGCTCAAAAATGTTTAGACAAGGGAAACAAGAGTGCCCTAAAACATCCGCTCAAGCCACACAGCTGGAAAAGAGATTTATCAGTATTAAGTGATAGTATCATGACTGAATATGAAAGGGGAATCCTGGAAGGGCTCGATCATTCACATGTAAAACAGTTTAAGACCAAAGTCTGTCAACACGTAATGTAGATTTCACTTTCAGGATTTGACTTAAGTCTTAAGTCTATAATAATCATCCAAATATGCAACAGTTTTTCATTGCTTCGACAAATGCAAGATAAAAAGTGGTAGAGCAAGAAGTAAGACCTTCATGCATAAACTTAAAGTAGAAAATAAAAGCTGTGACAGTCCCAAGAAGAAGAAGCCCACACCGTGAAGCTCAAGCCATTATATCAAAAACATCAAGAAACATTGCCAACTTCTCTGGGCCACAGCTTATCAGAGATTGACTGATATAAAACGGAAAAATGTTCTAGGGTCGGATCAGTCCATATTTCAAAAAAGGTTTTGGAAGTTATGGACATTGTGCTCTCTGTACTGAAACGACCGTCCAGATTGTTCCCAGCATGCATTTCAAAACCCAGCATCTGTGATGGTTTGGGGAGTGTTTGTGCCCGAGGCATGGGTAACCTGCACATCCGCAGAGGAATTCAGAATAAAAAGAAGTTGGGCGCTAAAATGACTTGTCTGAAAATGTGTGGTGCTTTATGAAGCGCCAAATACAACATCAAGGACTCATATACTCATATATTAGGTTAGAATTGAACAGAAGTTCACCTGCAATGTTCAACAGTTAGTGTTTTTTGTCACACAATGGTGTACATGCTCATGTTTTAACTTTGAACATACATTTAAGCAAAAAACAATAAAATGTATCAATTTGAACATTTAACATATCGTCTTTGGTATGTAACCAAATTTCATTTAGGGTAAAATGATTAAATTATGTTAACATTTACATAATGTCGCACATATTTTGAAATTCACATGGAATTCAATATGTGTGTACGTGCGTGTAAAATGACGCTGTCAGAAAAAAAACCTTCGTGACAGATACATAACCTTTTTTAAAAGCAATATTGAAACAGATTCAGAACGTCATTTAGTACGAGTATGACTGACTGTCTTTTTACTTCTAAACTTATTTGAGTCAACAATAAAAAAAAATACAAGCGAACACACATCTCATCATGGCACACAAGCCAGATGTCATTTTCTCCACTCCAGCTGCTCCAATGACCATTAGCTCCCCTCATGCCAGCTAATAATCCTTCGGATTCCGTATCTGCTGGCAATAAATGTCCATCTTTTACAGTCTGCTGGCTGATGTACACCAATTACAGGAGTTTATGCTCCACAGACGACGATCAGATTGTATGAAGTGAATCAATAAAAAGTCTATTATCTCTGGCGATTATCTGGCGTTTTCTCACTGCGGTGATCCGATCAAGAGTGGAGGGAGCCTGGTGAGAAACAATCGTGAGCAACATGCACGCACACGTTCTTCCAGGGCGCATATGAAAAATATCACACAGACATACAAAGGAAAAGATAAAAGGTCCTCCTTCACAAACTGAGCGAATACCCTAAGCACAGCATTTTAATAAAGAAGCCAGTTAGCAGAGCAGGTAAACTCACACATATGGGAAGAGACATACACAAACACACTAGTCCCTGGTCTTACTGAGCTTTGCAGAATTAAATAGACCATGCTGAAAAACAAAGGGCCTCAGTCAAATGGAAAAAGCCATTCAGCTCGTAAAGAAATGGAGACTTCTAACTTTAAATCCTCTGCAAGTCATCTGAAAAATAGCTTCTCGTCCACATTTCACAGGAGCACAATCAATCTCGGTAAACACAGGTCGAACACAGTGAGAGACATTCAATGGGAGGCACTGGGGAGGACAGAATATTTTTACGATTTCTTTTAATCTATGGTGATCATCATATCTTATCTTCATACAGGATTTTTAGCTGTTGCATGGTTGGTGAAAATATGTGTGGAGTGAATGTAAACATGTCACGGTGTAAATACTTTTAGTAATATGGTACAATACATCCCATGCTGCATAATGCACCCATACACACTGAGAAAATTTAACTGAGAAAATCAACAGCAGGTGCCATAATGCTGGGGATTGCAATTAGAACCGTTTATTCGCTCCCCTGTCTTACAGTCACTAAATTCATTACATTTGTGCTGATTTGAAGATACCATAACATATTTAATAGGAGAATAACATTAATTCCAATCTGCTTGAAAATGCATAAATAAAATAATAATAATAAAATAAGCAAATTCAAGAAAAGATAATTATCAAAGCATGCATTTATTTTTACTGAATTCTTTCCAGGAGTTTTTGAAGAGATGTGGATACACCACACCCATTGGTTTGCAAGTATGAATAAACAAGGATAATCTAATTAGCCCACTTTGGCGTTGGCGTTAAAATGAATTCATATATCTAAAAATAACTGATAGATTTATTTCAAAACTAAAAGGTCAAACTGGCTTGCGAAATGATACATCATTCTTCTTGAAACGTATTTATTTTAAATTGAAGTGTGTGTATATATGGATGATATGGTAGTAGGACAAGAGCAGGAAGGATAAAGGAATGACTGTTGGAGAACCAATGGTAAGATAGCTCCATCTAGTGGACATTCTTGTCGACTAGTGTTCTCATATGGTACACACCTGTCAGCTACAGTTATTATGACCACTTACAGGTGAAATGAGAATAACAGTGATTATTTTATTACAACGGCACCTGTCAGTGGATTTGATATATAAGCAGCAAGTGAACATTTCGCCCAGAAGTTGACGTGTTGGAAGCAGGAAAAATGGTCTGTAAATTCAAATAAAACTAATAATAATGTTTGAATCGAGTCCACATTTTTCATATCTTGAACAGAAATATAATTGAAAAACTATAATTCATTTTTGTCTATATTTTAACCACTGCACTTTAATTCTTTTTTTTTTTTTTTTACTTTTGACCGTCACATGACCACACAGTATGCAAAGAGTCATTTAACCACAAAACAGCGGTACAGCTTACTCTACAACGCCATGATGAAGGCCACTGTGCCAAAACGAGTAGTGGAAAAAATCTTTCTCTGTCCTTTGCCTCCTCGGGTCTCATCTAAACAGCAGACAATTACAATTTGTCCCACTTTTGTTTGGCTGTTATTTAAAGGTACTACACTGCGGTCCAAACAACAAAACAGGCTTTTCGGTGTGCCAAACTGTGTCTCTGCGCAATGCTATGCCGATTACCACCATCCTTTAAAACTTACTAAATACAGGCACAATCACAATTTTTTTCAAGGTCATTAAATCCCATTGCGAGTGCTAAATTAACCTATTTGCATCAACTAGTTTTTATAATGTATTAATGTGCCGACTGTTTCTCTATTAATGTAACATCGTTATAATTATGTATGATTTATAAAGGCAGTTTTTGTGTTATGTGTACATACAAAAAAAAGACATGCTAGAAGTCCCCGCCCTGTTGGGTATCACTGACAGAGATAAAGAGGAGAACGGTAACTTTGTGCAGCTCCCTACCTGACAGCCTCAGCCACATTATTGGAGGTGTGCCCTGACAAGGAGTCATGTAGATTTCTGATGAAGTAGTCTCTGTAATCCTCAGGCAGAGACATGAAGGTCCCGCCCATCACAATGAACTCCACCTTGTCCACGCTGTGACCCAGCTGCTTCAGCTGCACATCACACAAAACAAACACACAAGACAGACAAAAATAGATTTAGTATTACTCTGAAAAGGGCCATACGCTAAAGATGAGTTTTGAAAAATTATTTCTAAGCCTGCGGAGAAATGTATAGTTTAAGATCTTCTGATAAAAAATTCCAGAGCATTGAGATCCGAAACCGAACACTAATTTATTACAGTATTACACAAAGTTAGTTAAACTTCTGGGATATGGATTGGTCCAAATGGGAAGCATAAGCAATTCATGATGATGAATGCTTGATGTGTTGTGATGAAAGTGACAACAGGAGCGGATACCCCTACAACGAACAAAACATTGTATATCTATAAAGATTTTCAATTTGAATATTTCCTTCATTGAGTTGATTTAAGTTTCCCCTTATTTTTTTGAGCAGTGTAGATGCAGATAAAAATAGATACAATCATACTTTCATGCTTTAATTAAATGAAATGTTGAAGCCCATGAAGCCATGCAATCATTTTGTTAGTCCATGCCAAGTTAGTACTGCATTGAAATAACCCACACCGTTTGTTTTAAAAACATGAATGCATGCTTGAAGATCATTGAAAGAAAGAGATGATCCAAGTCAATTTATTCAGTATTTCTCAAGAGGAAAAAGCCTGACTGAGCCAGCAGTTTAACATGGGACATGAGAGTTGCTGTTGAGATGAGAGGTTTTGACCAACCATCACTTGAAGTTACCTAAAAATAAAACCTTTTTATTATTAATAAAAAGGTTTTTAATAGTGGGTACAACATATTGAGCTAGAGATCCAAAAACAGGCAGAATTAGGTCATGGGTGAGCATAGAGCCTTCAATAAGGATTTTGCATAAACTATTCCTTTAATGAATGACTTTGCCCTGCTGAATTAGACTGATGTGTTCATAAATTCAAATAATGGCATAATTTTGGTCGGGTCTTGGAAATCCTAGAAAAGCCAGGACACTCATTACCGTATACTAAATGTGGTATCAACAGTAGACTATATAAGGTAATTGAGAGAAATCACAGTGTTAACATCCTTTGTAAAATAACAGTTATTTAACAGATTTGTGTAAAGCCTCTAGGTTAAGCTGATGTTGCAGAATAAGGAACCAAGTCTGAATTAAAAGTCTACTAAAACTTAAAGAACCAAAAATGTGTATTCAGTGCTGTGTGCACTGACCTGTTCCACCCGATGTCTGGTCTGAAGGTAGGGGTCATAACGTGCTCGGATTGCTCTCATGGATGTTGGCTATCGGGATAAGAATGGACTCAAAGTTAATTTAATTGAATGAATAATTATATATTTATATACATATAAAATTCTAGGCCTCAAAAAGCCTAAAATTAGATGAGGTATTCTGGATGAGGGCTTAAATACGCTCACATAGTTCTTAACTTGAACTAGTAAGTAACATTCTAATATTCTTTCATATCAAGCATACTTCTTTTGATATATAATATATATAAATAAATGAATAGTTAATCCAAGAACAAAACTTACTTGACTTTGTTATGACTTCATTCAATGGACAACTAACTGTAAAAACGTTGCTCAAGTATCTCAAAGTGAGGGATAACAACACAGAAGGTAAAGTGAGTTTAGTGAGAAGTATGTACATTTTTTCCTCAGACATTCCTGACCAATATATACGATTTTTAACAGGGCACTCTGCACGTACATACACAGGATACACAGGTATATACGTAGATACACTGGCAGAATGAAAGTAGCTCACCTCATAGCCAGTATAAGACTGTGTGGAATACTCAAAGTCTGAGTCCGGCCCACCAGGACAGTAGCTGTCAGGGTAGACGATGATGTACGAGTTAATAAATATGTCACAAGTGTGTACAACTTAAATGAAAGTCAAATTCCTTTCTATGGGTTTCCACCTTGCTTTAAATGTTTTTGCACTAACAATACATACATTAACTGTCATATTCTCCTCGCATGCATCGTGAATATAATTATAATAACATCATGACACAGAAGAGCTTAAAAACAAACAACAACACTCACACGCAGATATTTCCTGTAAAGCTGATGTGGGGACATCGATGAGGTTTACACATCACAGCCACAACTGCAATCTGCAAAACAGAGATAGGAATGCATTTAATGTTTGAACTTAAAATCAATTCTCTGTGAGAACTTTGATATTATTGGCTCAAACTTTAATTCTTCCCTAAAGGATTTTGTTCAAAACCAACGTCTGCAAGCAGTCTCTTCTTTTAGTTTCAGATGTATGTGAAAAAAAATAAAACAGGCTCCATCACTGGGTTCACATCCATGTTCATCCTGTGCACTAATCAACCGAACAATTAACACCCCCCTCTTAATATTGTATAAGTCCCCTTTTGGCTTCCAAAACCGCTCTATGATGCTGTGTTTCCCACACTTTTCAGTCAGAAACAGCGTTAACGTTTTTCAGCAATTTGTGCTACAATAGCTCTTCTGTAGGATCTGGCAACATGGGCTCGATTTTGCACCCCAGTAATCCAGCTTTCCATTTGTCAAAATTCCTCTGATCCTTACACTTGCCCTTTTTTCTCAAAATAAAACGATCACTTTCTGCCTAATTTATCCCTCCCACTGACATGTTCCACTGTAAACAAAAAGACATTCAATGTTTGAGTGACCGACAGGGACTTACGTACCCCACTGGCAGTGCGGATGGGTTTGGCCTTCAGTTTGGGTACCAAAGCACGACGGTATTGTGGTGGAACAGCAGCGATGATGTCTACCAATCGTGGCTGGGATTCAAGACCATATTTAGATGATGTCTTAGTCTTCAGTCTTTTGGAGATAAGAATCAGAAGTAGAATACCATAGATTAGTGTTCCTGGTTGCCAGAAGACCACTTTTTGGTCTTCTGCAATCCAAATGAATGTGATCAGACTCATCATCAATCGTTTGAGCAATCATGTGTAAAGCAGCTACTAGTTTAATTACAAGGTTTTTGTGCGGTCTGAAAAAGTTCGAAATTGGATAATATGAATTTTATGCCTTAAAAGGTATAAAATTATATTTCAAGCATACTTTTTTGCTATAATGAAAATGAAATGGGTCAAGATTTTTATTTCTAATGGCCTTAAAAATGTCTTAAATTTAACTTGTGAAAACCTGCAGAATTGCTGAATTTGTGTCACAACTTCCCGTGTAAAAAAGAACATGATATACTGTAAATACAACTAAAAGAAGAATATTAGCATAGTATTGCACAGCCTTGGAATAAGTAAGAACAAAATAACCAGTGATTAATCAATTTTTTTATTATTAATGCAGGTGTGCAACAGGTCCATCTTTGCCAACACAATTTTCGGGAAATCTTTCTGACGTTCTAATAGGGTCTTTACAAAACGTTGAGCAACTATATTCACAAAGCATTTTATCACCCCACTCTGACTCCTAATTGGTACTCAAAGTTCCTGGCAAAGAGTTTACACTGAAGACCTATTCACCAAGCTGCTGTGAGTAACTTTAATTAAGGAATTGGGAGAATGCTTCAGTTAAGGATAATAATAATATTTACTTTATTTATCACATGATATACAGTACATACATAAAGTACAATGTAATGAAATTTATCTCTGGGTAGAGGGCAGTCCATTTGAAGCGCCAGGGTAGCCGAGGATTTGGGGTGTTGCCCAGGGACTCACGGCATGTTGCGTCCGTGGCTGGGCTTGGACCCTGGTCTCCCGGTTGAGAGACAACCCACCGAGCTAAAGCCAGTTAAGAGGAATGGGGGGGTTGACACCGTTGATATGATGACATGTTGTCTATCTGTGATTGGTTGGTTTGTGATTATGGCTGGTTTTGGGTGTATGTTAGCGCATCCTTTCTCATCTGGGGGTCCCGACCCCCACCAGGGTCGTGAGATGATTTCAAGGGGTCGCCGGACGATTGTGGAAAAAATATAAATTTACATAATAAATATTAAATTAAATGATTTTAACAAGGGAGTGGTTTTAACTTTGTTTCTGTTTCATTATTTGTCCAGAATTAATTTCATCACCTGAGTTTGTATGAGTTGAATTAAGCGCGCCGGAGATTCTGTTCAGCCACACACAGCAGAAAAAAAGGAAACGGATTCGCGTTTTGGCGTAGATGATGCTTTGGCCAGCAGCTGCAGCAGGATCGCTAGCTGTCGTTTGGATAACAAAAAACGAGTGATGGCTTCAAAGAAAAAGTGTTCCAGCTCAAGACTGGGGTCAGCAGGAACTGTCTCAAGGTGAGTCACCTGAAAGCAGCAGCACCATCTGAGAGCGCAAAGCGTCGCGGCCGGTACCGGCAGATCTTCAATCTGTCCAGTGTCAGTTACAGAAAAGGACACGGAATGCTATTAAAAGCTACAAAATTAAACAAAATGTCATGAAAAAACTAATAATTATTGAGATATATGTACATTTATTCATCTCATCATTCAGAAATATTGCTCAAAATCTTGAGTGGAAGCTCGTCCACATAGCCGAAGCTGCTGCAGTTCTTTTGTATCCAAAACCTTTTCTCTCTCACACTTGTTGACTATCGCTTCATTTAGTTGTTGTTTTCCGCTATCTTTCCATTTCTACAATCAAAGGACTGTGGAGTTTTATTTACAACTATTAAAGGGAGAAGAATAAAAAATCAAAGTGAATTTCTCAGTTGGTCTTTCAGTCTATCTGCTCCGCTTTTGCTTTCAGCATCCAGCGCTGTGTCCATCCACACTGGGATGGTGGGGTGAAGGGAGAGCGGGGGCGCACGCGCGGTTGTGTTGGGGGGTCTCGAACACCACCGAAAGTTATCTTTGGAGTCGCGATTCAAAAAGGTTGAGAACCATTGTTAGATATAAATGTCAAACCAGAGAAATTCTCATCTTACAGTAGTTCCAGAGAAACTTTATATTGATTATTTGAAAATAGGACAATAAATATGAAATTTAATAGAATAAAATACTATAAGCACTTAACACACATTTATTGTAAATAATGCAAATGTAAGTTTCTGACAGCAGCTATGGTCATATCCAAAGAAAGACTTTAAAATAAGTTGTATTCATGTGTGTCAATGATTTAATGGAACTAATCATCAGCCTCTTTCACATCCAGTAGTTTGTTAACAATCAATGGGAATCCATATAAGAAACATGACTGCATCCTTCATAAAATCTGCTATGTTTATAATACACCTTGCAACTTAGGTGATACCATTTTGATTTAATGCAATTAGATGCAGTCTATACAAAACATTTTAGATTATCAGAACCTGCACGTATCTGTCAAATAGGTCTTGTAATGGTACTTCAACGATACTGGCGAAGACTTACTTGTTGAGATTGATGTCTTTGCCTTCTTCATGGGCCTCAATCAGCTGCTTGATGACATCAGCAATAGTCATCATCATCAACTCAGCTCGGCTGAGATCACCTGTAAATTAGCAATCCCAGATATAGTGCCCTTACTATTTTTAAAAGAAACTCTATGCAGATGTAAGATCTCAACACACAGCTAACGCTTGCTAGATATTTTTCAGCAACACCATAGTTTACCGAATCAACAACTGTGCCGTTTATCAGATCAATCACCAATAACTGGCTGAGTTACGGCTTTAGCATGCAGTGGACAACGGGATCCATTAATTCAAGGGAAGACTTAAACAAAGTGATATTTCGCTGTCATCACATGGAGAGAATGCAAATTTGTTACCAGCGTAAGGACAGGCTTTGGCTAGCCTGAGTAGTTTTAAGGGACGTTTTAGATATCTTAAACACTTTAAAACAGACTTACTCTTTTTCTTTGGCTTTCCCATTTCTTTTCTTCGCTATACTCTCAGACTTCCAACTTGTGAATCCAGATTTAGTGAATACATCCGTTTTTCTGTAACTCGGTGGATAAGGCTGACAGTAAACAACTCCACATTGTATCGAAATACGGCAAATGTCGTAAAGATATTCCTGGCGTAGCCGAACTTTCCTACGGAGCCCGGGAAGGAACATGGACGAATATATTTTTTAACTTAAATGGGGGTCTTATCTATTTCTCTTGTTGTTTCAATTTAAAAGTGAATGAACACAAAATACCATGTTCATAACTGTTCAACTTGAACTGCTGCATAATGGGAAAGATTGAGTATATAGGCAGCAATAAACTATATTAGAATAATTAAAATAGGCGACGACTTGTTAAAAGAAATTAGGTATGCAAGGTTTACACTTTTCGCCATTGGAAAAATAGAAAATATGAATTTATTTTTACTGTATCACTGAGCTAAGGAAGAGGATTAGGGTTTCAAGACAATTATTGCGGAATTTTCTTACAATTTAGAAGAATGTTTCTGATTTAAAGCTCAGACGAACGGACAGGCAGACCGAGGTAGGTAGGTGGAAACTTTATTAATCCCCACTGGAGAAATCTAGGCGACACAGCAGCTCCAACATTTGCAAGTGACAGTGGCAATAGAAAGAGAAAATGAGATTTAAATAGAAAATATGAAAGATACACATCCATACTTACGAATGAAAAATATTATAGACATGTATACACACACATATAAACAAAAACATACATGTAAATACCCTGACACACACCCACACAAATATATACACTATATAACTATATATAAATATATATATAAATATATAGATATATACACTATGTAAAAAATAAAGGGAACACATAATCATCACAGTGTAACGCCAAGTCAATCACACCTCCGGGATATCAACTTGTTCAGCCAGGAAGCAATAAGGATTGTGAATCAATTTCACCTGAGAAAATTTGCGAGACAACCGCTATTAAGGAATGGTTTTGCAGGTGGTGGCCACAGACCAGTTCACCCTCCTCATCCTTTCCGGCTGATTCTTGCCTAGCTTTGAATTTTTCCAGTGCCCTTGCCCCCTAGTGGTAGCATGAGGTGCAGCTCCTCAGGGATGGCACATCCGCACGCGCTGTGGCCATGACACAGGCCCGTAAACCAGGAGAGGTGGAGTGGGTCGTAGGAGGGCAGGAACCCAGCGGCAGGACCGCAATCTGCTCCTTTACGCAAGGAGTAACAGGAGGAGCACTGCCAGAGCCCTACAAAAGGACCTCCAGTAGGCCAGTGGTATGCATCTTCTGCCCAAACTGTTAGAAATAAGACTCCCTGAGGGTGGCATCAGGGCCCATAATTCTGGTTTCCAATGATCGATCTTCCGTTATTTGTTCTCAACAAGTAACACTATGTAATCATTAAAGATTTTCAAATGGAATATTTAATTCATGCAGATCTGGGATGTGTGTTTTAAGTCTTACCCTTATTTTTTTTGAGTAGTGTGTGTATATATATGTATATATATATATATATATATATATATATATATATATATATATATTTGTGTGTGTGTGTAGTGTAAATTAGAAATGCTCACATATATTTTAATAAAGATAAATATGATTAAGTAGTGTAATCTCTAAGAACAAATATCTGTATAAATAATCCAGTTTCTAAATGTCCAGTTGTTCAATTGGTGTTAAATCTGGAGATGTACTGATGTAAAAGTGGAAAAATCTCACAATAGACATAATTGACATAATAATAATACATTTAATTTATAACGTACTTTACATTTGGATCAAACCTCAAAGTACTACAAGGTGAGAGAAGATAAAAGCATCAATAAAAAATATATCAATAATTATATAAAAATAAGACCAAAAAGCAGCAATGTTAATTAAAAGTTATAGGTTCTGCTAAAAAGGAAAGCTTTATGTAATTTTTTAAAAGTCTCAGTCGTCTGTGGAGCCCTCAGGTGGTCAGGGAGGGCATTCCACATACGAGGGGCAGCAGAACAGAAGGCCCGATCACCCATGGTGCTGAGCTTAGTCCGGGGCAGGAGGAGGTGGTATGAGTGGGTAGAACGGAGGGATCGTGTTGAGGTCAGTGGGGTGAGTAGTTCTTTCAGGTAGGGGTGTGCGTTACCATGGATGCACTGGTGAGTGAGGAGAGAGATCTTATAATCAATCCTGTTGGAGACATGATTGTCTCATCAGGATCCTTGCAGCACTGTTTTGAACATACTGAAGTCTTTGAAGACTTTTATCAGGGATCCCGATGAGAAGTGCGTTACAGTAATCCAGTCTGGAGGAGACAAACGCGTGGACCAGCTTTTCAGCATCACTCAAGGTGAGTGAAGAACGGAGTTTGGAAATATTTCTGAGATGGTGAAAGGAGATCTTGCAGATGTGTTTGATGTGGAATTCAAAAGTGAGTTGAGGGTCGAATCTTACGCCGAGGTTGGTGACTGATGAAGAGAGGGGAATGTCGTGACCAGAGAAGGTAATACTGGTTAAGGAGGAAGACTGGGTCTGATGTGGGGTGCCAATTAAAATAGCTTCGGTTTTGGAGCCGTTCAACTGGAGAAAGTTGTTTTTCATCCACACCTTTATCTCCTCCAGACAAGCGCGGAGAGTTGACAGGGGAGATGATGATGACGATGAGGATGGAGAGGCTG